>PITA01010906.1:0-46320 GCA_004023965.1 Spilogale gracilis | reverse complement strand
CCCTCAGTTTGTTTCTGAGTCCAAAGTCTCTCATGTTCCGTTTCTCTCCCTGAATTACCCTCCTTCCCATTTCCTTTCCTTCTCCTACCGTCCTCTATATTACCCCTTATGCACCACAAGTAAGTGAAACCATGTGATACCTAACTTTCTCTACTTGGCTTATTTCAAACTCAGCATAATGTCTTCCAAGTCCATGTTGCTACAGAAGTTGGATATTCATCCTTTCTGATGGAGGCATAGTATTCCATTGTATATATGTACCACATCTTCTTTATCCATTCATCTGTTGAAGGGCACCTTGGCTCTTTCCACAGTTTGGCGATTGTGGCCATTGCTGCGATGAACATTGGGTTACATATGACCCTACTTTTCACTACATCTGTATCTTTGGGGTAAATACCCAGTAGTGCAATTGCAAGATCATAGAGTAGCTCTATTTTTAATTTTTTAAGGAATCTCCACACTGTTTTCCAAAGTGGCTGCACCAACTTGCATTCCCACCAGCAGTGTAAGAGGGTTCCCCTTTCTCCACAGCCTCTCCAACACTTGTTGTTTCCTGACTTGTTAATTTTGGCCATTCTGACTGGTTTAAGGTGGTAACTCAGTATGGTTTTGATTTGAATTTCCCTGATAGCTAGTGACGATGAACATTTTTTCATGTGTCTGTTAGCCATTTGTATATCTTCTATGGAGAAGAGCCTCTTCATGTCTCTTGCCCATTTTTTGATGTGTTCATCTTCTTTTTGGATGTTGAGTTTGAGTAGTTCTTTATAGGTCTTGGATATCAGCCCTTTGTCTGTAGTATCATTTGCAAATATCCCCTCCCATTATGTGGGTTGCCTCTTTGTTTTGTTGACTGTTTCCTTTGCTTTCTTTTAATCACTGTGTTCTTTATCCTACTGTGTTTTTTACCCTACTTTCTCATAAATGTAGATGAGAGGATTTGAATTATAGATGTAATATTTCTGTCTTAAAGGTGCTGAAGGAGATACATTTTTTCCCTCTAATTTAGGAGAAATGGTAGCATATTCATAATTTTTAGAACATTTGCAAGTACCTAACCTCATGCCTTATAGTCATACCACATGTCTACTCTGTTGTGGCATAAAATATACATGTAAATATGTTATATTTTTAGTTACATTTTACCTTTTGAGACATTTTACATTTTGAGGAGGTGGGAGTCATTTAACAAGGAAAAACTGACTAATATTCAAGTTCATATTAGTGGTGCAATTTTTCTCAGGCATCACACAATCTCCCTTCATGTAAAATGTTGCTCAGTGAGTTCACTTGACACTTTTAGGGTGTAAGTATTTAAAAGAGATGTCAGGACAACTGTGTGGCTTAATTGATTGAGCATCCAACTCTTGGTTTTGCTCAGGTCATGATCTCAGGGTCCTGAGATGGAGCCCTGTGTCAGTCTCCCTTCTCAGCAGGGAGTCTGCTTGATATTCTCTCTCTCCTTCTGCCACTGCCCCTCTGCCTTCTTGCACAGTCTCTCTCCCCCTCTCTCTCAAATAAATCTTTTTTAAAAAAGCAAAAGGAGAAGTTCTTAGTCATTTTTAGCTGCTTTTGTTGGCATTAATATTTTATATAAAATAAAATAATAGGAAGGGCCATAATGCTTTGGAACTTTAACAAAGGTAGGACTCTGACCATTTTTAGTTGCATTATTTTTGCTTCTTATATATTCCAATCTTCCTGTGATGAAAGATGTTTCTGTAAAATTTTAAATTTAAATATAGTTATATTTCATAACTACTTTAAAATTCAGAAGTTGTTCTGACACATATATAGAAGTGCTTATATCAGTACACCAATAATGACACGTAAGCCAACATATTCAAAATTTTGTAATTTGGAACTCCTTTTTATATTATGAAAAACGTAGTGCTTCTTCAGATGTGTGGAAATGAAATCTAATGTCATTGACTTTTGAGTATTGTGTTGGCTTATTTAGTATGCAGAGTTATTAAAATAGGTAATTGAAATCTACACTGCCTTATTTTTTTATTTCCTGTACCCTGACTTTTACCATACACTGAAATAAAGAGATAACATTTTTAATAATGAGTTGTAAGCTATGGTAATTTGTCTTTTTCTTTGTAATAACCTATAAACAAAGATTTAAATCCCAATTTCTTCTTGAATTGAGAATTTTTATTTAATTTATTCAAAATCGTATTGAAGTAATGTCTTCTGGGAATGTCCTAAAAGTTGTTGCAATCATTTTTGGACTAACTGTTTCTTTGGGGAATAATGTTGTTTATGTATTTATTGCCTGTATGGTCTATCTATATTTCAGTGTGTCTAGTATACTCTTTTGTATAGCATAATGTAATTGGTTGAAAATAGAAATTAGGATCAGACTTACTCTTGATTTACCTTGGATACAGCTTAGAATCACCTATTTTCTTAGGCCTTAAGCAAGCACTAAATGGATGAAGGACAAATCATTTATACCTCCAAAAATGCATGGATAAACAGAAATAGTTCATTTGCTCTGTACCCTGCACTATTCATATTTCTAAGGCTACAGCAATATGTAAGATAGATAAAGGTTCTGCCTTTTTTTTTCTTTTTGCCATACTATGAATGGTAAACATCTAGAAAATGAAAATTAAAACAGGATGAGATACTTCTTCCCACTACGATGGAGTAACCAGTACTGGACTTGCCCACCCACTAGAAACAACTGTTTTCAGACATTGGACATTTAGCAGCATGGTAATGTGATCCCTGAGAGAGAGGATGGGGGAGGAAACTAGGTGAACCCTGGCTTTTTGCCTACATGTATTCTCTTGATATTGGAGAACTCAAAGGTAGATAGTCTTACGGAACTGAGGAAACAGATCAGAAATTGGGGAAGTAAAGCAACTAGAATTTACCAGAGTACTGAAGAATAGGAAGTTTGCAGGAACAGGGCTACAGAATTCTGAAGAAGGGTCCTTTTGAATCTTTAATACTAAGTTGCATATAGATGAGGTGAGGCCCATGAGGCTGGAGAAAGAATACCGGGGAGCTTCAAACAGAGCAATTCCTGGAGTTCCCACAGAAATGGGAGATTTTTTTTTTTTTCATTCTAAACAGCCAGAATGTGGAGAAATCATGTGGAAAACCTAGAGCATTCAGTAGAGATCCAAGAAAGGACACACTTTGGTAATAAGGCTAAACTAGCCTTAGAGTAGAAAGTTACTCCAGACCTGCCTAAACAAAGCTTTTAAGGCTCAAAAGGATCAGACTGATCCACTAGTGACTTCTATGCCTTGGGTCAGAAAGCAGCTGCTTAGCCTTCCTGTTGAAAGTTAAGAATAAAAAAGATGTTGATGCCTTTGTTAATACATCCTTCAGATATCCCTGAGTGTGATAGAGCTTGGGCTCAGCCAAAGACTTTATAACCAACGTCTTCTAGTCTTTCCCTTCTAACTCAACTATATTCTCAGTACTTTATGTTGGATACTTTCTATGGAAAATAGTCCAGTCATTAAAGCTAGAAATCAAATAATTATAGTCTGATTATAATGATGATGATTAATATAATGTTTGTTTTATGAAAGTCTGAGTCAGTCAGGTGATTTATACTGTAATTAACATTTATAATATCCATGAGGACTTTTTAAAACTCACTTTTAAAATCATTTGTTTTATTGGAACTCTTATTTGTAATGCTTGTCTCTACTTTGATTTTCTACTGCGTACTATTCATTTAGCAAATCATTACTAACCAGCTACCATATGCCAGACAGTATTCTAGGCACTGTAATCTAAAGCAGTATATTTGAATGAAAAAAAAAAGAGAGAGATTAGGCTAATTTTTGATAATATATGTTCAGCCCATTTAAAAGAAAGAGTGCTAACTGCTTTGTTTCTTAGTTCTGCATCTATTATGAATTGTCAAGCTATTTTATAGGATATAGCAAAGAATACTATGTGCTCACCAAAATTTATTCCCTTTTCTTTTTGGGACTTAGGCAAACTATATACCCCCACCTTTCATGCAGATAAGAGTGTCCTGTAACTGAATTTTTAAACAATATGAATAGAAATAATGTATACAGATTCCAGCGAGGCTATAAAAAGTCGCATATGCTTCTTGCCCCACTGGTCTTTAGCTTGATGTGGAGAACCCACAAGAGAACAACTCTAGGGCTTACCTTAAGATAAGGAGCTGCCTACTGAACACCCATATTGAGTGAGAACTCTATTCTGTTGTCTTCAGCCTGAGATGTTAGGGTGGTTTTATTTCTTGGCCTACCCCTGTGCGCGGAGGAAGCATGATTATGCCATAACTGCGGTAATGTATCTGTGGGAGAGGACAGTGATTTTTACAAACACCTAAGTGAGCTGAGAGACTTCATTCTTTCTCAGCCAGTCTGCTGTATACAACAGTTCGTCGAAAACGCTGCTGCCCCCTTCAGGCTCAGGTGAGGGCCCTGGTTCCGCTTGAGCTGCTGGAAGAGCTGCTTTCACCTCCTACTCCCGTACCTCCCAAGCCCTGTCTGCATCTTCCTGTCTGTCTGTATCTGTTCTTCCACTTCCGTGAAGTCACATACTTTCTCCTCTTCTCCATCTTACCTACCTTTCCTTTCCTTTTCTTTTTTTTTTAAAGATTTATTTATTTATTTGACAGAGAGAAACACAGCTAGAGAGGGAACACAAGCAGAGGGACTGAAAGAGGGTTCCTATGTGGGGCTTGATCCCAGGTCTCCAGGATCATGACCTGAGCCGAAAGCAGTCACTTAACCAACTGAGCCACCCAGGCACCTCTCTCTTTCCTTTTCTTAATAATCAGGAACAAAATTTTTTTAGAGGTTTTTCTTTCAGTGCCAGGTTTAGTGAGTGAGCATGACGTGGCCCCCTTTACGTATTTGTAAGTATGGTAGCACAGTTTAGAAACTATGAGTGTTACAACACACTTATCACCCATCGCATCTAAGAACGACCTCATGATTTACTCTCAGTTTAACAGAGTAATGAAAGCTTTCCTGTGTTGACACATTGCACTTGTTTAAGGATGCCACAATACCCTACATGTATTTTCTTCAGAGGTGTGTGCTCTATATATAACCAATTCATTGTGTGCTTCTCTTCCCCACTTTTTTTTGAATTCAGCTTTTTATTGAATAGGTTACAAAAGAAGTTTAGTCAGGAAGACCAAAGCCCAATGTCATCATCACACTCCTCAGCTTCTTCTTTCTTTGCTTCCACTTTTCCTCTCCTCAGCTGGGGCAGCAGGGGTGGAGGGGACGGGACCTCCTGTTGGTGCAAGTGAGGCTCCCAATGTTGATGTCGGCCGCGGACTTTGTAAATTAACCTGGGCAAAAGATTCAACATTTATACTGGCTGCTTTAATGAAGGCATTGATCTTTGTATTGTCTCCCCTCTTCACCTTATTATCTTGCTGATAAGGGCCACGGAGATGCAGGTGAGCTCCAAGACAGAGGCCTCTATGTGGGCAAATGATGGGCTGGGCTGCTGGGCACAGTGCTAGTTGCCCGATGGCATGAGGACCTCCCCACAGCTCAGCCTGGCTTCCTCAGAAAGATGGAGCACCTTAGTGGCCGCTGAGGAAAGCCTCTTTCCCCACTTTTTGACCTCTGTGCATCAGGGGCTCTTGTAAGTATGTAGAAATGGGTTGGTGGAAAAGATGGCCAAAAAAATAAGTGTTAAGAAGAGATTGCTCTGATTATTTAATCAAATGACTAGATTGCTCACATGGCCTTAAGTCTATTTATATGAGAAATCTTTCTCTTGAGCTAAATTTATTTTCACCATTTACATATGTTACCTCCTGAGTCTCTTACTCTCTTTAATGCCTAACCAATATCTCAGTTATGACTAGAGTAGATGGTTCTTATTATCTCAGAGTATTTCATCAGTTCTATTCCTTCACACTGGATACCAGTTTAAATGCAAGTTGCTTAAATATTTTGCTCCCATCTTAACATGAGATGGACAGAAAACAGAAAATTAAATTAAGTTACCCAATTCATATACAGTTCAGTACAGTGTACATTTCCCAGATTTCCTTCATTGGCATAGTTCCTTCATGATTTTTGCCATTTCTGCTTATAACTGTACTTTTTTTACCTACCTAATATTTTCTTTGAATTTCATGCTTTCATTTAAATAAATTTACTTTAAAAGAAATTACATATTACTAGTCAAACTGGAAAGTCAATATCACACACTGTAATTGTACAATTATCCAGAACATTAATTCTAGCTAAATACTTTAGTTTCAAATGGCACCGACGTCAAAATCTTTTTCCTCTTTTTTAAAAAGGAAGATTAGCTAGTATTAGCACGTTAAAATTTTCTTCTGGACCAATTCCCAAGGATGGAAACATAATTGAAGAAGGAATAACACTATAGCCATTTCATTAGAATAAGCTAGACAATGCTGTCATGACAACAACTTTACAAATCTCGGTAGTTTAACACAAAGAAGGTCTATTTCTAGTTTACCCAACAAGCCTGGGCAACCCTCCAGGACAGCTGTTCTTTATATAGTAGAACAGCAATTCAGGCTGTTTCAATCTTGTATCTGGACAATCTCAACATGAGACTTCTCTGATTTTCGTGTCAGAAGAAGAGACAGACTATAAAATCATGCAGAGCCTATGTCACCTGTTTTCTCATTTCATAAGCCAGAATCAGTCCCATAGTCCTTCCTAAACTTCATGGGAGCTGGCGATTATAGTCACCCTTGTGCCTAGAAAGGAATGGAGACTAGGACGTAGGTAGGCATTAGTACAGCCCACCATATTATATAATTCAGGGCTATTTACTGACAGTTTTATAAGTCATTTTAAATCATCTCGTTTTTTTAAATTATTATATTAGTCACCATACAGTACATCATTAGTTTTTGGTGTAGTGTTCCATAATTCATTGTTCATGTGTAACACCCAGTGCTCCATGCAATACATGCCTTCCTTGATACCCATCACTGGGCTAACCCATCCTCCCGTCCCCCTCCCCTCAAAACCCTCAGTTCATCCCCCCTCCAATTTCCTCCCCTTCATTTTTCCCTTCCTTCTCCTAATATCTTCCATGCTATTCCTTATGTTTCGCAAATGCTTGACTTATTTCACTCAGCATCATCTCCTCCAGTCCCATCCATGTTGACGCAAAAGTTGGATATTCATCCTTTCTGATGGCTGAGTAATATTCTGTTGTATATATGGACCACATGTTCTTTATCCATTCGTCTGTTGAAGGGCATCTCAGCTCCTTCCACAGTTTGGCTATTGTGACCATTGCTTTTCACTGCATCTGTATCTTTGGGGTAAATACCCAGTAGTGCAATTGCTGGGTCATAGGATAACTCTATTTTTAATTTTTTGAGGAACTTCCACACTGTTTTCCAAAGTGGCGGCACCAACTTTCATTCCTGACAGCAGTGTAAAAGGGTTCCCCTTTTTCCACAATCTCTCCAACATTTGTTGTTTTGTCAGTTTTTGCCATTCTAACTGGTATAAGGTGGTATCTCAGTGTGGTTTTGATTTGGATTTCCCTGATGGCTAATGATGATGAATTCGACATCCGCTTATAATGATGAACTCTTCAACATTGGCCACAGCAACTTCTTTCAAGACAGGTCTCCAAAAACATCTCTTGTTAAAATGAAAACAATATAGTATTCTAAATCAAAAGACCTAGATGTGGTTTATAATTTGCCACTTAAATGCTGTGTCTTGGGTAAGAGATCTTGTGATTCTGTTTTCCCATCTGCAACAAGGTTAATGTGTTTCTCATAGAAAAATTATGAAATTTGTAAATAAAAGTGTAAAATAAACTGTTATACAAATGTGAACAAGGCACCTGGGTGGCTCAGTTGGTTAAGCGTCTGACTCTTGATTTTGGCTCAGGTCATGAGATCAAGCCCCACATTGGCTCTGCATTCAGTGCAGTTGGCTAAAGATTCTTTTTCCGTCTCCTTCTGTCCCTCCCCTCCCCAACTCATGTGCATGCTATCTCTCTAAAAAAAAAAAAAAAGTTAGCTGTTATTTGTTGGTTGTAGCATAGCTTTTTTTTTTTTTAAAGATTTTATTTATTTGACAGAGAGAAACACAGCCAGAGAGGGAACACAAGCAATGGGAGTGAGAGAGGGAGAAGCAGGCTTCCCGCCGAGCAGGGAGCCCGATGTGGGACTCGATCCCGACTCTCCGGGATCATGACCTGAGCTGAAGGCAGTCGCTTAACCAACTGAGCCACCCAGGTGCCCCTGTAGCATAGCTTTTTTGAGAGCAAGATGTTTTTAGAGCTATGTACCTAGCATTAGAATCTAGTTCTAGCAAGAAGGTAGTTTCATTAACTTTAGTTTCATAAGAGACTAATCTTTCTAAAACAAAGTTTAAGCATACTTCTCTACAACCAAAATCCTCTTTCATAAAAAATTTTCTTAGACTTCATTTTGTTTTGAATTACCAAATTGATCAGGGCAAACTTAACAATTTTTTTAAATAAAGCTTTTTAAGAAAACTGTCACCAATAAATGTAATATTAGAAAACTTAGTTTTTAAACTTTTTTATTTGATAAAAATGGTGTATTAATTTTTAAAACAAAGTGATACTTAAATGATAAAACTAAGAATAAATTCACAAATCAAATAAATACTACACATTTTTTATAGACCGCTGATATAAAATCTAGTTACACGTACCCAAAGTTATGTTTTTCTAGGTCAGTTGCTCCTGTCCCACCTTCTTCTCTAATTTCCTGATAGAGTTTATAAAGGAGTTCTATTTCTTCTTTAAATAATTGGTATAGTTCACTAATGATGCCATCTGGGACATGACTTTCTTTATGCGAAAATGTTAATTGTTTCCATACGTATGTATTACATGCCTATTCAAATTTTCTATTTCTTAATGAGTCAGTTTTGATCATTTGTGTCTTTCCAGGAATTTGTTTATTTTATCTAAGCTGTCTAATTCATTGGCATAAAGTTGTTTGTAACATTCCCTTATAATCCTTTCATTTCTGTTGAGCTGGTAGTGATGCCCTTTCATTCCTAATACTGATAATTTGTGTCTTTGGTATTTTTCTTGACTAATCTAGTTTATGGTTTTTTTTCAATTTTATTCATCTTTTCCAAGAATTCTGATTTCAATGCTATCCTCTATTTTTATTTACTACTTTATTACTTTCTGCTATACTCTTTATTGTTTCCTTTTCCTGCTTGATTTTAATTTTAGTTTGTTCTTTTTCAACTTTTTAAAAACATGTGCTATTTCCCTAGTAGCTTTTTAACTGTTGGAACCATAAAACTCTGCTTTGAAACTTAAAAAAAAGGCAAACTATAAAGGCTTAGTAATTCTCTCCAAATTAGCTTTTAGAAATAACCTTGTAGGGGCACCTGGGTGGCTCAGTTGTTTAAGCTACTGCCTTCAGCTCAGGTCATGATCTTGGAGTCCCAGGATCGAGTCGCACATCGGGCTCCCAGCTTCGCAGGGAGTCTGCTTCTCCCTCTGACCTTCTCCCCTCTCATGCTCTCTCTCACTCACTTTCTCTCTCTCTCAAATAAATAAATAAAGTCTTTAAAAGAAAAGAAAGAAAGAACCTTGTAATTTTGATTTTAATAGAAAATGAATGAACAGTTATTAAACTTTTTACTGAGTTGGGAGGCACTCTGAAGTAGATTTTTCTCTTCTTTAAACCCTGTGGCTCCTGGTTCATACCTTTTTATGGCACTTAGCTTTCTCTGCTTTATATCATGGTTGTTCTTACTCTGTCTTATCTCCCATCACTGAGTTTCTTCAGACCGCAAAGCAAACTGTTCTAATCCTGTTTGAATCCTGTGAAGCATCTAGTACTGAGCTCTGCACATGGTAGAACACAGTAACATTTTACTGAATTGAATGGAAGAGCTCTCATGCACTTTTTCAGTTTTCTAACAAAACAATTCTCATTTTAAAAGGATCACTCTTTATATGTGAAAATATCATTTAGCATTAAATTTACATTTTCAGGAAATGGTGTAACTTAATACTGCCAAATGATTATGATAATCCCTAAAATGTATCCTGATGGCTCTGTTTTTGTTTACATAGAAAGTAATTAGATTATAGTTATATTAGTTTTCAGTAATATGTTGTCTATATATAAACTTCACCTCACAACTAGAACTTCTGAGTAAGAAAGTACAAGTAAAGCATTTAGCCCTAATACCTTAACTTCTCTATTTTAGTCAGTAGACAACTTTATAAATATATTTGTGATAACCCATTCTTGAAGTTGTTAGTTGTGAATAAATAGGCTAATGTACTTCTCAGATTCCGGTGTTTTTTTTTTTTTTTTGTTATTTTTGTGTAGCAGTGTGCTTTGTCACTGCTGGTAAGTAGTCCTGTCCTTTTTTGAATTATGTACAAATTTAAAATTATTAATGGCATTCTAGTTATTTGGATGTTGTTACTTTAGAGTTTTTTGTTTTGTTTTCATCATTAGGAAGTTAGTATTAAAGTATTAAAGTCAGAAAGAATATTTTCCCCATATTTGAATAACTTCTGTAGTGTCTGTGTAATGTTCAACTGAGCTCCTTTCTTCCACTGGGACCATAATGCCATAAGTTGATGCTGATTAACTTCCTTCCTTCCTTCCTTCCTTCCTTCCTTCCTTCCTTCCTTCCTTCCTTCCTTCCTTTTGGGTATAGTTGCTGTTATTTTTGGAAATGGTAAAATTATGTAAGGTTGCTTTTTTACTCATGTTAAATGAATTCTGTTTTGGCTGTTCGTTATAATCAGTCAGGATAGAGAAGGTTCTCATGTGAGCCTGTCATGGATAACTAGAAGCCATACACTCATTGATATTTATACTAATAAACAAAGTTTACTTTGCCACACTGCACACATTTTGTATTTCGCTTATATTTGCACAGCTTTCAGAGAAATCAGATGTCTATTATAGTTTGTTGTCAAGAATATGTGCGTTGTATCTCTAGCTACACTAATATATCTTTATTCATATTTAAAATAAATGTGTTCCAATTATTTGATACTTAATAGCATAATATGGATGTGAAACAACATGGAACAATTTTTATTTACAAAGTAGAGTCAGAGAGTGGGGAGACTAAAGAGGATAGTACATGGTATTTGAGGAAAATGCAGGAAAAAGAAAAGTATATCAAATATATTTCATTTATTATACTTTCATAGATAATCAGAAGAAAAGAGAACTGGAAAAATATTCTGCAGCTATATATTAATTTTGTAGGTGGTTTTAGATGAGTAAAGTTTTATTTTTCATTATGAAAATACAAACTTTTCTACAGTAGGTTAGCCTTTATTTGATAAAGATGTCATGTCAAGTTCTGATTTCCACTTTCTGCATTGTATCTAGAGATTTTTGTTTCTCCTTGCAGAAAAACCAAGAAACAATGTGAATTATTGTTCTCTTCATCTGCTTTTCACGTACATCTAGTCTATGCCCAGGTGTCAAATTCTATTGGTTTTTTCTTTCTCTCTCACTTTTTTTCCCCCCAACTTTGTTGTTTCTGATCCTCTGTTTTGGGGGAAATACATAACCAAACAGTAAAAACTCCTTGGCATTCCCCTTCCTTCAAGGTGTTCCTTATGTCATTTAAGCACAATCATGAATAGTAGTTATTTGGGAATCTGGATAGATTAGAAGGATGCTATTCCCACCTATTTCCAGATTATAAATTCGCCATAGACTAGGGGTTAAGAAGGAAATGAAGGACTCTTCTACTCCAAGAAATTCATGATACCCAAAGATTTATTTTCTAACAAATGTTTAGGGGCTAAAATGTTATGAATATTCATATAAGATTCTGCCTATTAAAGCTCTGTTAAAAACTTTTTAAAATACAGTTTTCTCTTTTCTGATAAAATTTTCAACATTTTTCTCCAACTTCCTTAATAGTTCTCCAGTTAATATCTTTTTCTCCTGTGTTTTCCTGTAAGAGTTTTAGAATTTTAATTCTTACATTTAGGTCTTTGATCCATTTTGTGTTAATTTTTGTATATGGTGTAATATATGGATCCAACTTCATCCTTTTGCCTATAGATATCCAGTTTTGTCAACACCATTTATTGAAAAGATTATCCTTTTCCCATAAAATGGTCTTGGAACCTTTGTAAAATCCTTCAACCATGGGGTTTATTTCTGGAATCTCTGTTCAGTTGGTTTATATATGTGTCTTTATGACAGAGTACCGCACTGTTTTGATTATTTTATAGGAAGTTTTATAGTAAGTTTTAAAATTATGAAGTGTAAGACCTCCGACTTTGTTCTTTTTAAGATTCGTTAGGCTATTCAGGGTTCCTTGAGATTCTATATGAATTTTAGGATGGATTTTTCTGTTTCTGCAAAAATGTCATCAGGATTTTTATTAGGATTTCATTGAATCCATAGATCACTTTGGGAAGTATTGCCATTTTGACAACATTAAGTCTTCAAATCTGTGAACAAGGGATGTCTTTCCATTTATTTGAGTTTTTAATTTCAGCAACAGTTTATAGTTTTTCGTACAAGTCTTTAGCCTCCTTGATTAAGTTTATTCCTAAGTATTTTTTTGTTGCTACTTTAAATTGAATTGTTTTCTTAATTTCATTCTGGGATAGCTCATCATTAGTAACCTGTCGTGTATTGATTTTATATCTTGCAACTTTGCTCAGTTTGTTTATTCTAACAGTTTTATTATAGAATCTTCACTTTCATTTAAGGTTTTCTACATTTACGGAATGTCATCTGCGAACAGATAATTTTACTGATTCTGCTCTGACTTGAATGCCTTATATTTCTTATTCTCATCTCTATCTAAAATTGTTTTGCCCTGCTTTCATGTTTGACAATTAATTTATCTTAATCTTACTGAATATGTTTTTTATCATAAAACTTTGTGAAGAGAGTTTCTTGGTACTTTATGTTGTTCTCATCTTAAACATACCATTCAGTTCTTATTTTCTGATCCTTACTTTGGTTTGTTCTGACCTCATACCTGTCTCCCATAATTATCTGGGTCCCGTGCCAGTTCTCTCTTAAAAGTTCCCACCTGCTCTGCAATCTTAATCAAAGATGAATACCTTAGTACTTATTTAAAATCCTTATTTTAGTGCCTTGATATTTGCCTAGATTAGGTGTTCTTCAATGTTATCTACAGCGTTCCAGTCTGCAGAGGCACCAACAGAGGCAGAGCTTCTCATTCACCATTTATACTGCAGCGCATTGCATCTGATTGCTCTTCTTTCCTCCCCCTTCGTCTCCTCCCCAAATGATCTTGGGAGAATTTGTGAGTATAGAGAATACTGATCTCTCTTCAAAATAAGCCCCAAATGATGGATGGTTTAAGACTCCTTTTATAAATAAATAAATAAATAAATAAATAAATAAATAAATAAATAACACAGGGGTGCCTGAGTGGCTCAGTTGGTTAAGCGTCTGCCTTCTCCTCAGGTCATGATCCCTGAGTCCTGGGATCAAGTCCCACATCAGGCTCCCTGCTGGGAGCCTGCTTCTCCCTCTGCCTCTGCTTCCCTCTCTCTCTGTCTCTCATGAATAAATAAGTAAAATCTTTAAAAATAAAAGATAAAAAACGTAACAACAGTTATATTGCTGAAAGAGTGACTGAAAAAAAAATCTTAACTTTGACCATATGCATTAATACTTCTAGAGATGAGGCCTTGATTTATATTTTATAAAAGCTTTTTTCTTAAGAAAGTCCTCTTCCTGATCTGCTGTGATGAGGTTTTTGCAGATATCTTTCTCTAATCCAGTATTCACAAACTTTAGCATGCATAGAATCATTGGAGGGCTTGCTACACAAAGATTGTTGGGCTCCACCTCCCACAGTTTCTGATTCAGCTGATCTGAGGTGGAGTCCGATCATTTCCATTTTTAACAAATTCCTGGATAATGCTGTGCTGCTGGGTCCAGGTACCACATTTTGAGAACCAGTGGTCTGAATCATACTATTTAATTTGCTTTTTTTACAGTATTTGACAATGACAGTATTTCTCCTCGTCTAGACCATTTTGATTTGGGTAATCTACCACCTTCTAAGTTATAACATGTTTTCCTCAACATTATTTCCTTCCCAGTTAATTGGTGATATCACTTTTCTTGTCATTCTCCTATGACCTCTTAGACGTCTTTGTTTTCTTCCTTCCAGCATACACACACAGTTCAGACTTTACAAATCATGCTGCATCTGTGATGGTAGTGATGAGGACAAAAACAGTGAGAAAAACAGCCAGCATTTAATAGAGGACTTATAATGTGCTAGACACTGTTCAGAGCATTTTATTTTAATCAGTGTAATCCTTACAATTCCCTCATATATAAAAAAATGATAAAATTCTAGTAAAGGACTTAATAGCTTTAAGACTTAATCCTTAATGTTACTAAGTCCAGATAACTGATCGGAAACTTAGAGAGATATTCTCAAGGAAAAGCAAAAGAGATGGAATCTAAGTTAAGCTTTCTGGTTTCAGGGCCTAGACTTTAATTCCTCGACTGTCTAACCCCTCACTACTAACTATACTACCTTGTTATATCATAGTAAAATACCTGGTTTGGTATTAGAATCCGCCTACCCATCTCATTTCAAACACTTTTTTAAAAAGAATGGTCTGGTAAACCCTTTTGACACAAAGTTATTGTACCCAGATGAATCATCATTTGTACCATTTTTTACAATGAAGTACAGTAAAATTCTAGACTTCCAAGCAAAATATCATTTCCTATCTTCCAGACTGACTTTTTGTGTTCTCCACCGAGCAGTATTAAGACTATCAGACAACCAGTCATACCTGTCGGTACAATACCGACTGGATTTACACTTACAGACAGCACTAGTTTTCTGTAATTTGTATGAGAGCAACATTATAATCTGTCTTAAAAGATAATTTTTTTAAAGATTTTATTTATTTATTTGACAAAGGGAGAGAGACATTGAGAGAGAGAATACAAGCAGGTGGAGTGGGAAAGGGAGAAGCAGGCTTCCCGCCAAGTGGAGAGCCTGATGCGGGTCTCAATCCCAGGACCCCGGGACTGTGACCCGAGCCCAAGGTGGACGCTTAACAACTGAGCCACCCAGGCGCCCCAAAGATAATTTTAAGTCATTATTGGGCATGTACAATATCCCACGAATGAGGGTAGAGATGAAGGTAGAAAAAAAGAATCAAGTGTCCACTCTGAGCTGTAAAGATAACTTCAGTTGGAATTCCTGAGATGGGAAAATCCAGATGTCTGCATTGAGTTTACAGATCTCTGGGACCCTGAGTTATCCTCTTGACTCCATCTCATAATTCTTATACATTCCTCATACCCCCCCACAAGTTTCTCCTGCCATCCTTCAATTTCTTTCTCACATATGTACCCTGAGTTGCTGATTTCTGTCTGACTACTTGCCTATTATTTTCATTATAAAAATTGTCAAGATTTTTAATATATGGAATTCCTTGAACAGGGACCAGGGCTGTCTTTGTCAGAACTCAGCAGGTAAAATAGTTATTTTGCTGCCATGATAAAAAATAATAATAAAATTCTAGTAAAGAACTTAGTAGCTTTAAGACTTAAATAATAATCATTTCTTCTATATAGAGCAATACTGGATAAATAAAATGTTTCATTATTTTTGAATTGGTTGGTGAGATTACAATGAAAGAGACTCTAATAATTGGCTATTAGTAGCCTGCAGATCTGCATATAAATCACTCAAGATCCTTGTTTGTGATAGTGACTTTTAAAAGTAGGCTCAATTATTACGGTTTTAGCAGACTTGAGAGTGCTGCTAGTCTGAAGCTTACTTTTGACTGAGAACCATACTGTTAGCACCCTTAGCTCTTGTTGCTATAGAGACAGAAACAGGATTTATTTTGTTTTTTAACATACACTTCAAATATACATACATATCTTAAGTTTTAAAATGTGATTTAGTTGCCTGTAGGCTTTGAGTATTGGCACATTTCAAAAGTACTTCTGTATTTTTTAATACTTTATTATTTTTATCCTCCAGAGAAAATAGAGGATTCTGACCCTTATAATGACAAAGTTTTATATTACTTTTTACAGGGTCTTTTAGGAATAACTTAGAATCCCCTGCGGATCAGTAATGGATGAGGATTTTGAAGAACACGCAGAAATTTTGAAAAAAGTAATGTGATCTTAAACACTCCCATGTCTTGGACACCCACAGTTATGATACAGCTATATAATGCATACAACTCAATTTCAGATTCAAATGATACCTTTGAAGCAGTGTTATGCTAAGTACTTTCACCCTGTTGTAATTTATTTAATGAAACTCAATTTGAGAGTACCAAAGTAATCTTCCTAATGTTAATTTTTAATGTATTTAACTGATTACTTCAGTGTATATCAATAGTGTTCCTTAACACTTCCCCCTAAAAATCAATAAATAAAATTTATGCAAGCCTTTGATAAATAGAACTTTAAATTCACGCATTATACTTTCTATTTCATTCCTTACAAGAATGAATGGATCCCATGGCAGGGAATATTACCGATCTGTAGAAGTCCTGAGTATATATGCAAGTAAATCACCTCTCTCTACCTTTAACATCCAGTGTCAGACTGTCATGGCCTAGATAACATCTTCGTCCACCAACAGTTTTTACTTCTTACCTTAATAGCTGAGCCGTCAGGTGATTGATTTCCTTTTAAGCTAGGTAGATTAATCCTAGTTATGGTATCTATCACAACTGAGTATTATAGCAGTTATTTCTGGATAAAGAAAACCTTTGATTACTGTTGTTATAAACAGAATTTTAAAACTTTCCCTTTACTTTCCTCAGTTCATAGCTTTATTTAATGACAAAAGAAGACAAAATAGCTCATTACTTTCTAAAACAAGAAAGTAGCTAAAGGTTATAGAGAATTGCAACTTAGGCTCATCATTTTGAATATTAGATTTTAGCTTTTCCAGTTTGCAGTGACTTTTTAACAAGACCCATCTCCTCTATGAAGAATGCAGTTCATTTTTTTTCTGGCACAAAAAAAATAGGGTAACCTGATCTGAGTCTGACAGAGTGTGTCGTTCATTTAAGTGCTTCCATCTGTTGCCTGCTGTTCCCCTTACTCATGACCCCTCTATGTTTCTCTTTCCCTTCTCCTTCCCGTTTCTCTTTCCTTTTTCTTTCTTCCTTCCTTTTTGTTTTCTTCTCTTTCTCTATCTCTTTCTCTCTCTTCCTTTCCCCTCTCCCTCTCTCTCTGTCTCTTTTTTTTGTCCTTAGCCCCTCTGAGGAAGGCAAAGTTTGTTGAGAGCCCACGAATTCCAGAATCCGAGCTTGGCTCACCAACCCTCGCTTCAGCTCAGAAACTAGACGTGGATGCGTACTGCTCTGGTAAGCATGCATGCAAAGTGTCTGCTTTGACAGAGGGAGGTTTGGATCAGGCCCATCCAGCAGAGCAGTGTTTTGCATGTATCCTATTCATAAAGACAAATCCATAATCCCTTTTGCAACTGATAGCATATTTTCCTTATTAGAACATGGTTTTTCCTCAAAATCCTTTTTGACTATTGATGTAATAATGAATAAGTATTGAAAACCATTTCAAGGATAATTTTCAAAAGAATTAAAACAATTTTGGTAGATAAATATTTTTCAGGGTCATTTTTGTGATTTGAGATACCTGAAGAAATATTGCTTTGGCCATGTGCAAACAAGAATATTAAAGATATGAATAAAAATGTTCATTCAATACTAGCCCTTTATATATGACTTACTTTTTCTAACTCCTATTGAATTTCTGGACAGTTATAGAAAATAGTTGTGATGTTGGAAACATTAAACTTAGATTATTAGAAAAGAAACATTATAGGTTCCCAGTTTGGGCTCCTGGACATTCACTTTTAGAAATACCTCTTCTCATGAATGGCCTGTGAGCACATGTGGGAGTTCACTAAAACCCTTCTCTTGTGGGAGCCAAGTTGAGACAGAATCATGATTATCATGCTCAGATTCTTGTGAACTGAGATGAGTTGCCTGGCAACGTCCTTTACACTCACTCTACAGTGAGTCTATAGAGCTGTGTCAGTAATGTTCAAAGATCTAGTTGAGTATACAGATCAGAGCTTTAGTAGAGGTTCTTAGAAGACTTGGTTTTAGGTCTTTTTGTTTTATTTCTGCTCATTAAAATTGATGTTAAATCACAGAATGAAACCCACCACATATTTACAGCATTAGAGGTCAGCAGAATAAAATGATTTTTAGTTCTAGGAAAGGTATCAATAATCTGAAAATCAGGATAATATAGCTCTGAAGACAAAGAAGTTATGTTTAAGAGGGGAAAAAAAAGAAAATTGGCAAAAACCTGGACCAAACCTGATCAGAGACATTGATTGGATGGATCAATTTTAAATATTGAAAGACCTTGGGGATTTTACTTTCAGGATGCAGAATCCCAGGTTTCATCCACTGTCAGAGATGACTATTTTTAAATCAGGCACAGTCATGTATTTGGAACCAACTTTTCTGTGTCTATTTAAATAGCTCTTGAAATGGCACATGGTTAGAAGAATCTTTTTCATGTTTTGAGGTACTGTCACACTTCTTGGGCAATGTAATAGTGGCAGTGGAATAGTGTGTATTAGTTTGCATTTCTTCATGAGAATTTTGGTATAGTAAAAGTAAAACAAATAAATGCACTAATTCCCTATTGCCTTGAGTTTTGGGAAAGAAATATCTGTTGGAGGCCTTTTCTTTTCCAGATTTGCAAGTCAGAATGACTATCAGGGAGACTAATCTTTACCTTCCTGATTGTCCATCTGACATCTTTAATCTAGCCATTGTTACTGTCCAGAAGCAAGGAAGCTGCTGTTTGTTGGAATGCCACTGCTGAATCCCTATGAAAAATCTTACACACGTTATTTTTTATGTATATTTCCCACAAATATGAATCTTTGCTGAATTGGAATTGAACCAAACTAAACCTCAGTTGAAACTTTCAGAAAGCCAGGAAAAAACTAAAACATGGTGCCAGAATGTTAATTGCCATGCTCCTCAGTCTCTCCTTTTCTTATCTGAACAGATTTAGTGCACAGAAACTTCTTAGTGTTTTACTCTTTTATAATGAAGTTATTAAACTCTCCGAAAATAAGCTTCTGCTGAGATAAGATTAGTGACCTGAAGGTTGAAGCTGCTATCTTCTACTCTTCTACATAGTACCAAAACTTAACAATAAACAGAGATAAGTTCAGTGTACTCATAAAACAAACAAATAATCCATTCCTTTTGACTTTCTCTTACATAGGATATACTAACAGAACAGGGATCTTGTTTTATTGTATACTTATATATAGTAACTCAGTTCAAGCTATTTCTCTTCTTCTCCACCTGCTTTATCTGTTATCACATACAAATTTAGGAAAATAGTATGTGTGTATCTCACAGAGACAACAGTTATAAACCAAAGGTTTGAGCAGTGGCTTTCAGATTTCATGCTTCAGAATTACCAGAAAGACTTATTTAAATGCAAATTGCGGGGCTCAGCCTCAGAATTTCTGATTCAGTAAATCGAAGTTAGGTTGAGAATTTGTTTTTCTGATGAATTCCCAAGTGACGCTGAAGCTGCTGGTTGAGGTTCTACACTTTGAGGAACAGCTGGGTTGAAGGCCGGCTGCAGGGTGCTTACAAGTGGTCCAGTGAACAGTTCCAGAAAGTCACTCTGCACGTGACTTCTGAGGATGCTGTTTCTGTATTATCTAAACTTAAACCTTTTGATGCCTGTACTTTAGGTTGGAAGAATAAAGCTTTTGTGTCTAAGAAATGGGCATGTCTTTTTTTGGTTGGTCCTTTGTTCCTAGTATCGGTGTACCTGTGTCTAGTTTTCAGTATTGTCCTATATATAAAAGGAGATTGTGGATCAAACCAGAGCAAGTCATTGATATTTGGGCTGCAAAGTCTGGGGAAAGCTATGCTGAGTATAGCTGTTGATTCAGAATATTTGTCTGATAAATTAAGGGATTCAGCCTACATAACATTCAATTCTAAAATACCTAACTTACATTTTACCATTCCTCAAGTCAGATTTGCTATATGCAGAAAATGTGAGAAAATGACAAATAAACAGTATGTTTTGGTTCTGTGCTTAAAACCATGGGACATGATTGATGGTGTTGCATAACTCACCTACCGGAGTATAGGGATGTTAAGTGAATTGTGTTTGGTAATTGTGTCACAGTGAGGAAATTAAGACCTAGAGAATTTAAGTGATGTATGGTTGAACTCTTGAAGTGGACACAGTATAATCCAGGAATGGATTGCCCATAATTCTGGTACTGTTTAAATTCCATAAATACCCCTTAACTCCCCTTAAATTAAAAAGCAGAAAATTAGGTTTTTACATATAAGACTGGGCTATAATCTGGTTTTAGGGTAACCAACTGATAAATCAGTGATTTCAATAAAAGCAATTCCTAAGGTAAGAGGACCAATTCATCCTACACTCTATCTTTCCTGCTTATGGCATTATTAGCTGTGTGGTTTTAGGCAAGTCACTTAACCTTTCTGAGCTTCAGTTTCCTCCTCTGTAAAAATGGGAACAATGATCTTAAATCAGATTAATATAAAGCACTTAGCAGAAAGCTTGATTCTTGATTCTATAATAAATACTTATAAATGTTAACTGATTTTGTTATTATTATAGTGATAATCCTGAAGTATACTGCAAGGTGTTAAAGTGTCTTCCAAATAATCAGGGAAGGGGGAAGATGTAAAGGTTTAGGGTCATTTTTATTTTATTTTATTTTATTTTATTTTATTTTTTTATTTTATTTTTTTTATTTTATTTTATTTATTTTATTTTATTTTATTTTATTTATTTTATTTATTTTATTTTATTTTATTTTACTGTTATTTATTTATTTTAGGGAGGTAAGGGGAGAATCTTAAGCAGGCTCCATGCCCAGCGTGGAGCCCAGCTCAAGGCTCAGTCTCACAACCCTGAGATCATGCCCTGAGCCAAAATCAAGAGTCATATTGACTGAACCACCCATGTTCCCCTAGGGTCATTTTTAGTTAAATGTATCATTTACCCCCTACTAGTCATGTAATCCTAAACATGTGATATAGTGTCTCTGTGCACCTCAGTTTCCTATCACAGCCACATGGCATATACCATGATCTTGTTTCTGTAACTTAACGTATTGAATATGTATTTTTATAAGTATATGAATATATAGATTCATAGGGAAAACATTGGTTGCCTGAAGAGAGAGAGAGAATTGGGATTGGTTGGGAAGTCAGGAGTGGGATTGGTGAGATAATGCTCTATATTAGCAATGGTTGTGGCTGGTTGGTGGGATTACAGGTGGTTTTAATTTTCTTTCTTGGGCAGCATATATTAGTGAATGAGAGCTCAAGTTCTAGAGTTCAATCCGGGTTTAATTTCTGACTCTGTCACCTACTAGTTGTAACAATGTGTTAACTTTCATAACCTCGAATTATTTGTAAACTTTGATAAAAATGGGTCTTTTATGATAGCTTTATCTCCTAGGGTTGTTAAGATTAAGTAAAATAACAAATATGCCAAATGCCTACTTCAGGCAAAATAAACAATAAGAGCACCTTTCCTGTTACTGTTCTTCATCATTATCATTACATTTTGTTCCTTTTCTAAAATTTCTACAATGACTGTGTACTGAAATATTTTAGTCATCAGATACCACTAAAGGATGGTGATACTCTTTATTTATACCTTTGTTTCTTAAGTTTTTGTATTGGATATTGTAATCATCATATCAACTGCAGAAATGAATCTTGACACAGATGGCAGGCCAACTCAACAGTTTTATAGGACTTTTGACTACATGTGCAAGGTTAAGGGCCGAAGTCCAGACTAGTATTCTGAGAATAGACAGGCTTTTATCCACACCAAATATTTTTAGAGAAATTTGAGATTAATCTTTCTATAATAGATCTTCTAAATCTCTTTTAAAATGGCACTGTCCTTTGAAGGACAGTGTTATTTAAGGTGACAACAAGATTAGGATGTATTTGAAACTCAAGAATGGAAGAGAGTTTTATGATAGTTATTTGGTACATATTCATATTTATGTATTTTTTTAATTCATAAAGGATTTTTCCTCTGGATCTCTTACTGGCATTGTACATTCTGTTGGACAAGTATAAGCCACTGTAGATAAATGTTTTATAAAAAGTAACTCCTTGAACCTCTTTTCCCAACTCCTACATAGTTACGGCCATTCTATTTAAAAGAAAAGGATGATTTGTTTTCGCATTTTTTCTTTCCATTTTTTTTCCCCTGAAAACATTATCTAATGTTATCTTCATTATTTAGGCATGCTTCATTTGTTTTGCTATGAATTTTATACTTAAAATTATATTTTAAAACCCTCTGTATGATTTTTGATAGGCGTGTAGATATCAGGAGCCTTTTCTTGTAATTCACATCTTCTGCTATTTTGTGTTTGTATTCCCTATGTCTACTGTGTTGTAAACACAGTTAAGTGTAAAGCAGGGTTTTTAGCCTGGCTTAAATTGGTGAGCTTTAAGGGTGCTCTAAACTCCTTATTATACACAAACATGATTCTGTAATGTACATGTGTGCTACTTTCTTTTTTTAGATTTGATTTAGTTTTTGCAAGAAAGAGTGTGTATGTGAACACGAGGGAGGGGGAGGGAGAATCAGGCTCCCTACCAAGCTGGGAGTCCAATGCAGGATGTGATCCCAGGACTCTGAGATCATAACCTGAGCCGAAGGCAGACATTTAAACCAACTGAGCCACTGAGGTGCCAGCATGCGGGCCGCTTTCTGTGTAACAGGCTCCCAGAGCAGTCTGTGACACATCCTTTACCCACCCCAAATAAAGGAGAAAAGAAATACTCTAGTAAAGACTGAAGTAAAACAGAAGCTGTTAGTAGTATAGCTATTAGAACTACAACAACAACAAGATATTTATATACATACACACATATGTATACATATATACACATATATACATATGGACAGTGGACAGACTTATCAATGGAATGAAAGGAATAACTGAAAAACAGTGCTGCTCTAATCACAATGTGAAAGTCGATATAGAAAGGAGAGCTCAGAAGCAGAGAGATAAACTGAACATATTTCAGTGTATTTTAAGTACGAGAGGCACTGACTGGTTACCGATTATGAAAAAAAGCATGCCAAAGAACTAGAATATGAATATGAATAGCTTTTCTTGCCAACACTTCCTTATCCACTAGTAAGTTCTTAACATGTTAGAAAGTTATTTCAATGCCCAGATGCTTTGTTGAATAAAATGGTTCATTTTGATAATTTTTAGTTGTTTTCCTGATATACATCTGATTATTTAAAAGATAAATAGTTTCATCCCACAAACTCTTAGATTAACCTTTCTCAAGATGTTTTGCATCACAAATTCTAAGGACTTGGCACCTAGATCCATAAATTAGGTATCCAAAAGAATGGTTTTTCCATTAACTGGAAAACATTTTTACTTAACGGTTTTTGAGGCAGTAAAATGCACTGATTTAGAGTAAAATGCGCTAGTGTAGACTACAGACCTTGGAGCCAGAGTGCCTGGCTTCAAACATTAGTTCTGTCACTACTTGTATGACCTTGAGCAAATAACAACCATAAGAAATTAATTCTCTTATCTGTAAAATGGAGATTATAATATTACACTGTAGGAATGTTGCAAAAATGTATTAAAATATGTAAAATAATCAAAACAATTATGTATGTAATCTATAGTGCTGTGTAAGTCTTAGCTAAGGTTATTATAATTTCTTAGAACCTTTAATGCCTTTTATTTAAGAATGCTGTGGGTAAGTCTCATCCTTTTTAGAGTACTTTGCAGAGGATAAAATTACAGCCGTAACCTGTAGTTTTTGGTTGTTTTTACAAGCAATCTGTATGTAGAGATGCTAAGTTGTGTTTTGTTTTTTTTAATGGAGGCAGTTTTTCACAGCAGTACATAGCTCTGGCCCTGGGCTCAGACAAGCTTGGATTCAGCTCTAGCTGCGCCATGTATTAGCTGTAACTTTTATTACTTTATCTTTCTAATCTTCTGTTTCTTTGTAAAATGAAGACAGTAATGTCACCTACTCCATAGGGTGTTTGTGATGATTAAATAAGATAAGATACATAATTTACTTAGCTCAGCATCTGGAACATCAATTATTATGACTAATAAGTCATGTCTCACAAGTCTGTATTATTATACATTTATTTCTGAAAATAAATTTAGTTTTTTGGTTTTCTTTTCCTAAATTGTTTTTAAGTTCCTGCAGCCTAATGTCCATGAAAAATTCTATGGGAGGAAGGAAGGGACTGAAAGGTATTCTTGACTTGTGTTTTGAGACCCAACAAACTCGAGATTTATGAATTCTGTATGAAGTCGCCAGTGCCATCCTTTATTTCTAAGTCACTTAAAATCTTGTCTTTTTGTTTGTGTTTTTCCTTATCTAGAAGTTATGCATTGTAACACTTACACTTATGAGAGTTGTGGGAAGCATTGGTTAAATTCTGTTTATTTTCACAGAGTACCCTTGAAAATAGATCCTGTTAATTAGTGATCTATTGCTATATAACAAATTACCATAAAACTTAGTAGCTTAAAACAACAACACTTATTATCTCAAAGTTTTTGTGGGTCAGGAATTTTGATGCAGCTTAGCTTCTTTCTGTGGCTCAGGGTCGCACATCAGCTGCAGTAAAGTTGACAGCCTGGGCTGTAATCATCCCAAGGCTCAACTGGGGCAGGATCCTCTTTCAAGTTTATACATGTGGTTGTTGGAAGGATTTGGTTCCCTGTGGGTTGTTGAACTTAGAGTCCTAGTTCCTCACTAGCTTTTTAGCTAGAGGCCACCTTTAGTTCCTTTCCATGTGAATTTCTCCATAGGGCACCTTATAACGTGGCAGGCAGCTTACTTCATGAGAGCGAGCAAGCAAGAGGCAAAGTGAATGTGAGCAAAATGAAAGTTAACGGTCTTTTATGGTATAATCTCAACAGTGACAGGGCACCTGGCTGGTTCAGTCAGAAGAGCATGCGACTCTTGATCTTGGGGTTGTGAGTTTGAGCCCCACATGGGGTGTAGAAAAATAAAACTTTTTTAAAAAGTGACATTTTCTCAGTTTTTGCCACATTCTGTTTGTTAGAAGCAAGTCACTACATTCAATCCACACTCAAGGGAGTAAATTGGAATTTTGAGGAAAATTGTTTCAGTGAAGCAACAAATTTTTCATATTTTTTTCTACATATTTGATATATGCCATCCCTTTTCTGGAAGCATAAATCTTTCTCATCCTTGCATTCCAATAGAAAAATTCCATATATTCCTTGTATCACCCTTTTTATATTTAGAAATTTCCTGCTGTCCTTCTTACAACTATCTATAGGTCTTTCCCCTTTATCTATACAGATTATTTACTGATTATAAATTATTAATCTCTACTGTTAAGCAATTTATAATCAATGCTATTATACCTTAAGTTTACTGTAATGTTTTAACTTTTATAGAAAAATATATTCAACGAGAATGATTAAGTAATATTAAGTAATTTATGCCACTTGCATGAGTTTTGGGGTTGGAAAAATCTGTCTCATGGTGCCATACTAAGATTCTGAGGTTGCAGCTAACACTTCCTGATCTGTTTTTCTTGATCAACATAGAAAAAAAGAATAAAGAACAAAGATAACTTTTTATCAGACCTTTCTTTCCTACCACTATTCAAAAATCTTTTTTCAGGGGCACCTGGGTATCTCAGTTGTTAAGCATCTGTCTTCGCCTCAGGTCATGGTCCTAGGGGCCCTGGGATCAGGTTCCACATCGAGCTCCCTGCTCAGCGGGGAGTCTGCTTCTCCTTCTTCCACTCCCACTGCCTTTGTTCCCTCTCTTGCTGTCTCTTTGTCAAATAAATAAATAAATAAATAAATAAATAAATAAAATCTGTAAAAAAGCTTTTTCTCAAAGTACAACATTATTCCTTACCAAGATGTGGCCAGTATTTAAACGTATTTGTGCTAAAAAACATATACAAACCATGTACACTATGGAAGATTACTATATCCTGTTACTATCTTAGATTGTATTTGTTATATTAGAACAGATATTCTTATTTAGAACAGGATTTTCTAAACTGTGATCCAGGGAGCTAAGATATTAGTTTATGCTACATGAACTACAGTAAACTACAAAATGTGTGAATATGGGACTCATCCCACTTTTTCATCACTGTATCCCTAGTGCTCAGACCATATAATACTCAACAAATACTAGATGTATAAATGGCCAACTATAAAACACTAGAAACAACTAAAAATTGGAACATTTTGCAAATAAGGAAAATATCTGAATAAAAGGTAAATTCTAGAGATAGTAGGAGATACTGTGGAGTATATGAAACACAATCCCACAAGAGCTGCTGTGTCAGATACCATGTACACACCAACCAAAACATTCAGCAGATTATTTGGAAACTATCAGAATGATTTGAGGAGCAGTTTGTGTTACAAGCATATCTTTTGGCATTAGAAAAGCCAGTCCTTGAAGAACAGACAGCTACTGCAAATACATAGCTTCAGCTAGATTCCCACTCCTCATCTTTCAATTTATTTAGAGATTAAAAGAAAATACCACATTTAAACAACTGAAGAAATGCCTGGGTGGCATAGTCAGTTAAGCATTCAACTCAATTTCTGCTCAGGTAATGTTCTCAGGGTCATGAGATCAAGCCCTGTGTTTGGCTCCATGCTCAGTATAGACTTTGCTTAGGACTCTATCCCTCTCCCTTTGCCTCCCCCCACACACACTCGTGCTTTCTCTCTCTCTCTAAAATAAATAAATCTTAAATAAATAAATAAACAATTGAAGGAAGTATTAAATTCTTATATATACCAAAAAAACTGCCATAAGAACTGACCCAGGAGGGTCCATTCTAGATCAGTGCCCTACTTTCTCCCTTAATACTTCAGCTTTCCATTTCACATCATCAGACTGTACCAATTAGTACTCTCCCTTGTTGAAATTCTCTAGACTCTGAGGTCATACCACTCGTTCTTTAAAGTTTTTTGCTACTGGTTCACCAGAATTCCTGCTATCCTACTCATTTTGTTTTCAAAATGCTTCTACCACTTTTTAAAAATTTATGTATTTACATAAGCTCAACTCACAGTATGGCACTTGAACTCACAACCCAGCGATTAAGAGTTACCTGTTCCACCGACTGAGCCAGCCAGGTGCTCCTCCTCTGCTACTTTTTGTATAATTATCTGTAGGTCTTTCCCAGTCTGTACTGACTATTACAGTACAGTGAAATAATTCTTTCCAAAATGCTGCTTTTCTCTTTAAGCCTTGCATCATGTTATTTTAGTGTGCAATTTCTAGAGTATATCCCAGATTTGGAAGTCAAGTGAGAGTAAATTTGTTATTTAGACAAGCGTGAGTTTGGAGGATAATAACTTCTCTTACTGTGAGGAGGATAATAACTTCTCTTACTGTGACTAGTATATATATACCAAGCTTTACACATTAGAATAAATTGTGCTACGGATGAGGAAATCCAGGTCAATACGGGAATAATATGGAGAATACTGAATTACAGAAGTAAAGCTTCTTTATCATCACTTGTATCTCAAACATATGTCTATTCAAAGCAGACTTTAGAAACCTCAGTTTAAAGCCCAAAGGATCACTCAGTGAGAAATATCAGTCTTAGAGATTTCAGTGAAGCATTTAAGGTTCTTGAGCTTGTCAAATATTACTTTTTATCCCAGCCAAATTGTCACCACCATACATCACTGTGCACATTACCACTTCTTGTACATTGGGAGCAATTATGTAGGCAAGGAAACACTACTGTAAGTGTTGCTAGCAGTGAGTGCTTTCTGTATATCCTGTCTCTGCAGCGATTCCTACTTCAGTGGGAGAGAATCAGAAGTGTAGGGCGTTGTGATAGAAGATTATTAGCATTTTAAAAGCCTGTTTTCTTAGCTGTGTGCCAAACTCATGAGTCAAAAAATATGTGGAGTCCCAGGACTGGTGGCTTAGTCAGATGGGTGTCTGACTTTTGATCTTAGCTCCAGTCTTGAGCTTCAGATTGTGAGTTTGGGCCCTGTGTCAGCTCTACTTAAAAAAAAAAGAGAGAGAGAGAGAGAGAGTCCCTAATCTTTTAAAACTTTAATTTCTAAATAGCAAAAGGGAAAACAACTATGTGTTTGTATGTGTGGGTGACTTTTTTGTCCACTTATTTATGTCTGAGTTATTAGTAAACAGACTACAGGATTATTAAAGATTAGATAAATTTACTAAATTTGCTTACTGTTTTTTAAGGAGCATATTTGTAAAAAAAATTTTCCGTTTTTTATGAGGTATAGTTGATGTATAACGTGTAAGCTTAAGGTCTACAATATGCACGATTTCATATATGTGTATATTGTAAAATGATTGCTGATGAAATTTATGGACACTCCAGAAAATTGAACCTACATAACAAAATTTTGCATATTATTTGGGGTTTCAAAAAAAATTACTGAAACATTTATGTTTGTTGTATTATGTAAATAGATTTATCTGAAAGCTAATCTGAACAAACCGAAGTTAATAAGAAAGACCAGATTAGAGTATTTTAACGAATTTGCATTATTTCTAACTCCCATTTCATACCCTAAAGTGAGGCATCTAAATACTCCTCTCTGTAGCTGAAGAGATCCCCTAAAAGTTAATTCTTTAACTTGGGCCCCAGGTCAGTTAATTTAAAGAAGGCAGTAATTTGGAAGGGAAGAAAGGGTAAGTTGGATAGACTCAGACATTTCCATTTTCAAAAGATGGGGTCCTGTAATTAAAGATTCCTTAGCTTTTTGTGTATTTGCCCCAATTTAGGCAATTATTTCCACAGTGACCTGTATCATTGATTGCCTAACATGGATCTAGTTTTCCCATCTGTCTCCAGGGACCATTCTTCTCTGCTTTTCTGCCCTCTGGACCATATTGAGAGGTAGTTCTCAGAACTTGGAAAACATATTAGACTACCATCTTAACCTCCAAACTTATATTTAACTTTAAAATAGTAGACAAATTTTTCTAGACAGTTAATCAAAAAACTGTTTGATAAGCACATTTTTAAAAATTAGGATTAGAATGCCCCTTGATGGCTGTACACTTTGTAGCTCAATATACATTTTATCATTTCCTACTACCATCAACCCAGCCATGACAAGCATATTAAAACTGCTTGTATCATGAAGGTATTTGAGTTTGCAGTCTCTGCTGTGGGTTACTGGGAATTTTTTGTTTGTTTGTTTAGGTGATGCAAAGAAGCACTGAAAGATTAAAGAATGAAAATTTCCTTTTGTCTTTCCCTAGTAAAACATACGATTTCAGGGGATTCACAGACTTCCAAAAGAGCAGGTAGCAGAGAACCTCAGATCAAGAGTTCCTGATTTAGATCCTCGGTTAGCTTCCATATGCTACCTTTTAGAATATCATTTGTTATTAGCTACTGTGGTTAACTGTACCAGGAGAAAATACTATGCGTGACTGAACAGATAAAATGTGAAGTTGCTTTGAAAAGAAAAGAACTAAGGAGACTTTCCTCAACCAATGACTTCTAGTGATGTAAGGGAAATAGTTGCCATCTCCAGTGCTGTGGTCGTCAGGTGACTCATTCTTGTAGCTCTTCCACTACTCACTCCTTCCTCCATCTCCGGAGATCAGTCATTGTGCCATAGACACTAGGTCTTTTCCACCACAATTTTACAAGATTATATTAAGAATTATCTTAAGAGATCAACTATAGAACTGTAACCCCATCACCTTTACCACTATTTTGCTTATTATTTCTTCTAGTTCTTTTGTTTTTTCATACCCCTACTTATTTTTGTGTGCTAGATTTAATATTTGAAAATATTCGTAGAAATAACCTAAAGGTAGGATGATGTTTTTTTCCCCCTCCAGAGAAGATTTGTATTTGCTTCTGCCATCTGGGACCAGTTTGATCCCCATTCAGAGTCTGTGGTTTCAGAGGCTAATCAGATGACATAAGTCAGAATTGCAAGGCCTAGTTTACTTCTGGTTTATCTTTACCCCCAGGGTACAGTTAAGGGTCTCAGCCCAAAGTGTAGGTTGCTTTACTAGATTTCCCACTCTTGGCAGAACCTAGACTCCACAGTTTTGTTCCCCTGACCTTATGAGACAGGCAGAAGCACAGCTCAGCTGTGCAGTCATTTCTGCCCTGTTAACAAATGCCCCTGGTTAAAGTGGCTATTGGTGCTGGGAGAGATCTCCATTCTGGATTCTCATCTTCCTGTTCTTTTGATTTATCACCATCTGTCTCCAGGGATTTTTAAACTCCAGATGGGTTTTTAATGCTTTTTAAAAAATTACTAGGGGCACCTGGGTGGCTCAGTTGATTAAGCGACTGCCTTGGGCTCAGGTCATGATCTCGGAGACCCGGGATTGAGCCCCACATCAGGCTCCCTGCTCAGCGGGAAGCCTGCTTCTCCCTCTCTCACTCCCCCTGCTTGTGTTCCCTCTCTGGCTGGGTTTCTCTCAGTCAAATAAATAACTAAAATCTTTTTTAAAAATACTAAAAAATAAAAAGATTATTAATGTATATTTTGTCCAGTTTGTATTAGTTAGTTATCAGCAGCTAGGGGGTCTCCAGTTACTGAAAGGTCCCTGCCACCACCACCACTTCCTTTGGGGGCGGTGGGAGAAATTCTATTTATATATTTAGATTGCATACACGTTCTAAAGTGTATAAAAAGAACATCTTAATTTTTCATTCTGTGCTCTCCATGAAGCTAAATGGGAACAGACTGGGCACTAAAACAGTCTTTGAACACTAGCTCTTTGAATAAACCAGTCAACTTAAGTTCTGGGAGCTATATAATAAGAAATTGAAATGGTATTATTAGCCAGGTGATTACTTGATATAAAGAAGTTCCCTTTTCAAAGAGGCTTTTAGAGTTGATTTATGGTCTGTCTCTTTGAGCAAGTTATCTGCTATTTGGACTTGGAAACAACTCTCAGATTTGTATTTTGCATTAAAATTTTGAAAGTTTTGCCTATTGTAGTTATATGACCCTTGATACTAAACTGTTGAACAACTTGCCTTTCTGCTTCTGATCTCCATCTCGCCTCATTTGACCTATTACCATTAGCTTGGAGAGAAAAATGTCTACTTTATCCAGCCACAAATCTCAAATGTATTTCATTGATCATTGAGATAAGTTCAGCATTATTATGTTTTCTGCTTTTATCTTAACTTCTACAGTAGCCATAAAAAGTTCAGTTATAAATGTGAGTAGATGAAACTGATGTTTCTGCTGTTGCCAGGAAAAAAAATTAAATAGGGAATAGGAGTCATCATGCAAAATGATTAGAAAATTTCTTTTCATGTTTGAAGAGGATCATGAGATATAAGATAGTCTGGCTTTCTATTGCTTGGCTCTGTTGCAAACCAGTTTAAAAGGAATGTTCTTATCTGCTGGTTAATGTTTTATTAAAATATCAAATTTCAAAAGCCACATCATACATTTTTTTATTTACCACAAAATGACTAGTGTATATATTACCCTTCTATTGGTCCATGTAAATCATCTTTGGCTACTCTGGAACAGAAGGGTAGCCTTAAAATTTAAAGGTATTATTTGTTTTATATAAATAATTTTTCTATTTATAAGTCTTATAAGAATTCATCTATGTACAAGTAAAAATTCCATTTCATTCAGGGGCATAAAATATGGATGCTGTTTTCTGGTATCTTAACAAAACAGTGATGCTGATTTGCTTAATTAAAATAAGTTCTCTACTACAACAAATGCCATAGCTGATCCCTAACCAAGTAATGCTTTTTATAATGACAGAGAGGATAAGCTGTTTGCCCTAGAGAAAAGAAAGAGTTAAAAGTGTAGGTGAATTATCATGGCATTTTCCCAGCGAAAGCTTTTAAATAATTATTCCTCAATCATTTCTTCTCAAGTGCCCAATCAAGAAAAAAAATAAACACCGAAATTATCAAAAAACACCCATATGGAGAATTTAATAGATTTTCTCCCTTATGCTTACAGTTGTATCCACAGTGCTTCCTATGATGACTGGTACATAGTAGATGAACTTCAGTGTGTGTTGAATGAATGAAATGAACCCTAAAACTCAGGGGAAGGCAAAATGAAACAGCTTAATATGTTATAAATATACATAAATGACAGAGATTTTTCTCTACTAAGAACGTATCTTTTCACTGTCTCATTTGCTCTAAAGGGGTTCATAAGCTTGAAGAACTGGAACTATATAATAAAACTGGAGCCCAGTTTGGGGAGAATGTGGCAGAACCCCTTTGCCGGCTTCAGCACTTACTGTGACAAATAACAGCCCTGATTTTAACAGCCACCCATTTTCCAGTATTCATTAGAAAAGGAAAAAGTTTAGGTAATAATTTAAGAACTGAGACATGAAAATGTAACCAGGTTTGCTTTGGGCCAAGCTAATCACAGGTTTTATAACTCTGTGAGAGAGAACGAATGGGTTTCTTTATTTGATTAAATGTGGTACAAATTTCTGAGTTTTGAAATAGATGGGAACAAGTGGTTTATAATTAGCAGATCATAAAGGAAAATGTAAACAGCCCAATGTGAAAATGCTAAGAGAATGCAGAGAATTAAGAGAGTCTATACACTGAGACTCTGTGTTGCCTACCATGTTTGGGATGTAGATTAGGGGTTTGGATGCATTAGCTATTAGACATTCATTTCTTTTTTTTTTCTTCTTTCATTATGTTCAGTTAGCCAGCATATAGTACATCATAAGTTTTTGTTGTAGTGTTCAGTGATTCCTTAGTTGCATGTAACTCCCAGTGCTTAGCACATCACGTGCCCTTCTCAATACCCATCACCCGGTCATCCCATTTCTTTACACAGTTTTAGTCATTGTTTAATCCCTCTGTGGTTTGGCTTCTTTTAAATAGAAGACACTTTTTTGCAAATATAAAGTGTAAACCATCTCTGAAAGGAGAATTGGTGTCATCAAGGAAAACAAGGACCAAAATGCTCAGCACTTGCTTTTTTACAGCATCCTCTTTCTTGCTTGCATTGTATTTCACACTTTACTGTGATTTGATTAATTGACTGGTTTTCTTTTTTTGCCCATAAGACTGTAACCTCCTTAAGAATAGGAGCTATGCCCCTTGTTCATAAATGTGTAGGTAACACTTGACACAGTGCTGGACACCCAGAAAGTTCTCAGTAAATATTGAGTTAATGAATGCTTTCGGATACTGTCTATCATCAGGATACTGTTAAAGATAAAAGTAGGGGCTCCTGGGCGGCTTAAGTGATTAAGCATCTGCCTTTGGCTCAGGTTCCCTGCTCAGCGGGGAGTCTGCTTCTCTACCCCTCCCCCACTTGCGCACTCACACACTCTCAAATGAATAAAATCTTTTTTAAAAAGGTAAAATCTTGGAGCACTAAAAAAATAAAATAAATTTAAAGTAAAAAAAAATTCTTTGTCTCATTAAATAATTTGTTCATCGCATTAAAAAAGATAAAAGTAAATAAAATAACCATATAAACAATTCATATTCAGTAATCACCTGTTTTCTGGCAAGATAATAATGAGGTGGTTGGGAACATAGACTCAGGAGCCCGCAGCCTGGACTTCATTCAGTATTAACTCTGTCATGGACCTAACTCTGTAACCGAGGGCTAGCAAGGACTTAATCTCTGTGTGCCTCCCTTTTACTATCTGTAGGGTAGGGAACATTGTGAAGATTAAGTGATTAAATACATGTAAAGCACTTAGAAAAGTAGTAGACACTAATAGCCCAATAAATATTAGTTATTGTTGTTATTATTACCAAGTAGTACAGCTATCAATATTATGATTCTAGAAATAAATTTAAAACACTCTTTTAGAACATTAAATATACTGCATTTAATCTGTCTTGAACTTAGAGCTTTTTATTTGTGTTGAACTGGTAAGTAATATAGAATTTGAATCTGAAAATCATTCCCAGTTTTTTTTCCCTAACTCTACTGTTGCAAAACCAACCTCATCCATTATAAGACTTACGAGTATAGCCTCCTCTAAGAGCCCTCTTCCCTCCTTTTCCCGCCTCCACTCTTCCAAGACAAGTTTGTTTTCTTTCTCTGTGGTCTCTAGCACTTCCTTTATATATAAAATATTTCTTGTATTCATTGACTTCTCTCTTCTCTCTATCTATATGCCATTGCTTACTTTAAATTGTAACTGGTACAAGAGGAGTGGCCAAGTACTTTTCAATTTTATACTAAATTTTGAAATACATATAGCATGTCTTTTTTCGTAATTTTAGACTTCTTTGTTGGAGGAAAAAACAAATATTGTGAATATTGTTTCATTCTCAAGCCCAGTGTCCTTAATACATTTTCATAAAAAAATAAACTATAAATACAGAAAGGCACACAAATCATAATTAGGTAGTCTTGATGAAATTCTCTGAAGCAAACCCACCTCACCACTACCTAGATCAAGATAGAGAACATTACCAGCACTTTAGAAGTTTTCCTCATTCTTCCCCTGCATCATCACCCACTCTGAGTATAACCACTATTACGACTGCCATTCTGTTGTTTTCTTTACCCATTTTCACACTTTGTACAAGTGAAATCACTTAGTATATATTCTTTTTAGTCTCTCTTCTTTTGTTCAATAGGATATTTGTGAGATTCTCATTTATTGCTGTTGTATTTCATTGTGTATCTACTATTGATGGTCATTTTCAGTTTTGGCTATTATGAACAATTCTATGAATATTTGTTACATATATTTTGATGCATCTATGTATACTTTTCCTTCTGGTATACACCCAGCAGTGCATGTGCTGGAGTATCAGTACATTCAGCTTAAAGCTTTTCCCAAATTTAATGCTACCAATTTGCAATCCCACCAGCACAGCAGTATTTAAGTATTTTTTTTACCCTATATTGTCAGGGTTGTTTGTTTATTTGTTTTGTGTGCTGTTCTGTACTGTACATATGTGTGATTTTGTACTCACTGTGATTTTGATTTTCATCTCCCAATAATGTTTTCAGGTTTTGGGGGGCATTTTTTTGGTTTGTTTTTAGCAGGATTCTTTTCTCTTTTTTTTTCTTTTTTATTTTATTATGTTAGTCACCATACAATACATAGTTAGTTTTTGATGTAGTGTTCCATGATTCACTGTTTGCATATAACATCCAGTGCTCCATGTAATAGGTGCCTTCCTTAATACCCGTCACTAGGCTCACCCATCCCCCACCTTCTCCCTCTGAAACCCTCAGTTTGTTTCCTTAGTCCATAGTATCTACCAGTAATGTTGAACAGCTTTTCATATGCTTATTGGTCATTTGGGCAACCTCTTTTGTAAATTCTTGCATACATTTTTTAGCTCATCTTTTGATAGGATTGTCTTTATTTTTCTTATTGATTTGTATGGATTCTCTGTATATTCTAGAAAGAAGCCTTTTGTTGGATATTTGAATTAGAGATGCCTTTTCGTACCATGTGGCTTGCCTTTTTACCATCTTAGTGGTGTCTTTGGTGAACAGAAGTTTTTCTTATTAATAAACTTCACTAAAAGCCAGTCTTCTTTTGTGGTTAAGTGCCTTCTGTGTCCTGTTTAAGAAATCTTTGCCCAGTCCTAGGTGATCATGCAGATATTCTCTTTGTTTATCTTCCAGAAAATGTATTGTTTTACCTTTCATATTTGAGTCTATAATCCTTATGGAATTGAGTTTTATATATGGTATGATGTAGGGACAGATTTTATTTTTATTCATATCATATTGATCCATCAATTATTGAAAATACCATCCTATTACTAAACGATGGCAGTGGCTTACCCTTTCCTAAATAAGGTGCATTATATATGTATAGGTATGCTTCTCAATTCTTTATTCTCTTCCATTGGTCTTTTTATCTATGCTGTGTCAGTCATACTCTGTCTTAAGTGCTTTAGCACTATATTAAATCTTGATATTAAGTAATGGAAGTCATTCTTCTTCAAGTTTTCTTTACTATTCCTGGACCTTTCCATTGCCATGTAAATTTGAGAATCCTTTATTTCTTATGGTGCTGTATTCTTTATTCAGTGTTCTAGGAGCAAAGCCTAATGCATAAATACACTCCTCCCAAATAGCTAAAATAAAATAAAGCTGTACATTTAAATAGTTTTAATCAGCAGAGAATGGATGAAATTTATATGATTTAATTCATGTAAAATAGTCTTATAGTGATCATCTCGTTTGTTTATCATATTCGGAATTCATCATTATTAACGAAGTCAGAGTAGAATTCCTCTCAAGGAAAGTGCTATCTTTGTTTACAGACATACCTTCGTTGGGTGTGTTTGGTTACAAAATTACCTAGATGGTCATGGATGAGACAAAAAGGTGGGTAACACATTTGGTATGAAGAAGAGGATTATTTTTTTTAAGATTTTATTTATCTATTGGGGGAGGACAAGGAGGAGGGAGGGACAGAGGAATAAGGAAGACAGAGAAGTAGACTCCCTGCTGAGTGCAGAGCCCACCGTGTGACTTGATTCCAGGACCCCAAGATCACCACCAGAGCTGAAGTCAGACACTTACCCAACTGAGCCACCCAGGTGCCCCAAGAGGAACTTTGCCAGCAAGTATTTGGTAGGAGGTTTTAAGAGGAATTTTGAGAGTTATGAGAGCAGGTACCCTGGGTAGAGGGGTGGTAGGGAGTGATGCCAGCAGCATGGTAAGAGACTGGAATCAAGGATAACAGCATGCCCTGGGGTTAAGAGCTCGACTTCTAGATCCAGATTGCCTGGACAACCACTCACTAGCCATATGAATTTGGGTGAGTGACTTATTCTTTCTATGCTTCACTTCCCTTGTTTTTAAAATAAGGATAAGAGTACCTACCCTCATAAGGCAATTATGACATTTAAATGAGTTAGTATGTATAATATAATACTTAGAAACAGTACCTGGCATATAGTTAATCTTCATAGTGCTAGATACTGTTATAATTAATAAAAGATCATCTGTTATCATCTGAGATGTATCGTATTTTTATTTAAGTTGTTCTGTGCCTTGGTGTATTTCTCCACCCTTGACATACACAGTTCATCCCCAATAAGACTTGTGTAAGATCAAGGTGTGTTGAAGACTGAAAAGATAATTAGAACCTAGTAGTGAAGAAAACAAACCCCACACTCAGGAAAGAAACAATCTAAAGACTAAAACTTCATTGTAAGCCAGAAATTGAAGTAATTCTAGGAATCCTCAGAAATAACAGATTGGGGTCTCCTGGGTGGCTCAATCAGTTAAGTGTCTGCCTTCGGGTCCCGGGATCCTGCCCTGCATCTGTACGACTCCCTGCTTAGCAGGAAGTCCTATTCTCCCCCTGCCTCTGCCCCTCCCCTTACTCATACTCTCTCTCTCCCTCTGTTTTGTGCTCTCTTTCCAATAAAAAATAAATAACAGATTGGACACCCTGTGTTGAGAGTACATCCAGTTTGACAAATTTTAAAGGGTAAGGTTTTTCAAGGTTTCTCAACCTCACTGCTGTTGACTGTCGAGGCTACAGAATCCTTCATTATGGGGAGCTTTCTTGTAAAATGCTTATGTTTAGTAGATCCTGGTCTCTATCTACTAGAGCTTATGTTCACTTAAAACCTTGTACATGAATGGTTGTAGTAGCTTTATTCAGAATATCCAGAAACTGGAAACAATTAGATGTCCTTCAGTGGGTGAATGGTTAAACAAAATGTGGGTATATCTATGCAATGTATTACTACTGCTCAGAAATAAAAAAGTAACAAACTATTGAAACAGGCAACAATTTGAATTGATCTTAAAAGCATTATGTTTAATTTTTAAAAAGCCAATCTCAGGTATAGTTTCTTCTGTATGATAGTCTCAAAATCACAAAATGGCTCACAGAACTCAGGAAAACACTTGAGTATTACATATAAACCCAGTTTATCATAAGGGTTATCTTTTTTTTTTTTTTTTTTTTTTAAGTAAGCCGCATGCCCAACACAGGGATTGAACTCATGGTCCTGAGATCAAGAGTAGACACTTAACCATCTGAGCCACTCAGGCATCCCTCATAAGGGATATCTTTAATGATATGAATGAATGGTCAGATGAAAGGTACATAAGAGAAGGTCCAGAAAAGTCCTAAGCACGAGAGCTTCAGTCCTTGTGTTTAGGTGTACCATTTTCCCAGTATGTGGATGTGTTCATCAACCTAGAAGCTCTCCAAACCTCATTGTTTAATATTTTCATGGAAGTTCTATTATGTAGGTATGATTGATTAATCATTGACCATGGCTGATTAACTCAATCTTCAGCCCATTTTCCCCTCCCTGTGGGTTGGGGAGTGGGTGGGAAAGTTGCAGCCCTCTGATGACATGGTTGGTTCTCTGGTAACTAGCTTCCATCCCGCAGCTGTTGAGTGGCCAATGAAGAGTCACCTCAAAAGGGCTTATCAAAAGATGCTTCTTTCACCACTGTCACTCAGGAAATTCCAAGAGTTCAGGAGCTGTGTTCCAACAACTGGGAACAAGGATCAGATATGTATTTCTTATTATATCACAATATCACATATAAGCAATATGCCGTTTAATAAGTTGTCTCTCATTTAGACCTTCTCATTATTTGTAATATTACTTTCCAGTGAGGGAGCCGTATAACATACTAGTTGGGAGCACTGATTCTGTAGTCAGGGAGCCTGGATTCTAAACCTGGCTCTGCTATTTATTGCTTGTGCCTAAGCTTTCTCATCTATAAATGAGGGTAGTAATACCTATTTCATAAAGTTGTTACAAAGACAAAGTAACTTACTATTTGTGAAGTGTTCAGTGACTTGTACATAAAAAGCACCATATGTTAAATAAATGAATCATCTAATCTAATGTCTTATTTTCCGCAAAGCTTATAAACTTTTTAAAGTCAGTGACCGTACCTCCTCTATGTTATATAAATCCTTATAGTACCTAGTGTTAACACGTACAGAGAAAATACTTGATAATTATCAGAATAACGTCCTAGAAGAAAATGAAATAGAGTCCCAAAATGTCTAAAGGTCAGGAATATGCTAAGAAGAATTTGGAAAAGCATAGCTAGTTTAATCTATAGAAGGGAAAAGGGTAATTCATCAGTTTGAATACAGCAGTTACCTTTTTATTAGAGACTAAGAAGCTTTCATTCTTGAGTTGAGTGGGGGAGGGACAGCAAGGACTGTATAAACTTAAATATTTGTGAATAAAATTACCTTATTGATTCTGTTATATCTGTGGCAGAGAAATCTATTTTTGTTGACTCTTGGAGGGGAAGTAGGAAAGAGAAAATAGAGTCCGTTTTTCCGTTCTGACATTAATTCAATGAAAGTTCTGTGTAGGTTTTCCACAGATCCAACATTCGAGTTCAATAATAGTATACAAAACTACACATATAGTCACTTCCTCTGACCCCCAGCTTATAACTTCAGTAGAGAAATTAAGATAAATGTAAACCAAATAATAACAATGTAAATCACATTTTCTTGCCATATGGAGTGATTTACTGTGTAAAACTGAATATCCTAAAAAATTAAGAAGCTATTATATTTTTGCATCAAACCATATGACATTATAGCTAATGCTTCTTGTGTTGAAAGGACATGTCTCTCTCTCTTTAAAAAAAATATTTTTGTTGTGTCCTATCAGATCTGTGCTATTGTGCATTGTTATAAAGTTAGACGAAATGTGTCTAAATGAAAACAAAATCTGAAAAAATGTTAACCATGAGTCAAGTTAGTATAAACAGGTAGTTTAAGTAAATTATTTCTACATCACATTTAGGGTAGATCATATTGTGTTCTCTAGCTTCCTTTTGCGTGATTTCTATTTTTTTTTAAGATTTATTTATTTGAGAGATAATGAAAGAGAGAGAGAGAGAGAGAGAGAGAGAGAGCATGAAAGGGGGGAGGGTCAGAAGGAGAAGCGGACTTCCCACTGAGCAGGGCACCTGGTGTGGAACTCCATCCCAGGACTTAATCCCAGGACTCCAGGATCATGACCTGAGCCGAAGGCAATCGCTTAACCAATTAAGCCGCCCAGCCACCTCTTGTGTGATTTCTAAATTCTGTATTTGCACTGGATCTTATCCCAAAGACAGAGAAACAATTATAAATTCTCTCTATTTGGAAATAAGTTTGTCTTGATGGTGAGTCCAAGAAAAAAACCTTATATTGGCTTTCTTTGGCATCCCTCAGTGAAAAGGTTTGAAAAAGAATAATTCCTGTAGTTGGTGACCACTGAAAAATAGTCTAAATAGAAAAAGAACCTAAAAAGCAAATTGTATGAAAAGAATGTAGCAGTCTGGAGACAGAGGATTAAAATGAATACCAACGATCAGGAATTTGGTGAGGGGGGTGGTCTAAATTTCAAGGCAAAAATGAACTTTAATGGGGTTTCTTTTTTTGGTGTGATTAAAATATTCTGGTATTAGAAAGGGATGGTGCTTGCATAACCTTATGAACATACTAAAAGCCACTGAATTGCACAATTTAAGAAGATAGAGTTTGTGGTATGTGAATTATATAAAAAAATTTTTAAATGACTCTGGGGGTACCTATGTGGCTCAGTTGATTAAGCATTGGCTCATGATTTCAGCTCAGGTTGTGATCTCACAGATTGTGGGATTGAGCCCTGTATCAGGCTCCTTGCTTAGTGAGGAGTCTGCTTGAGAGTCTCTCTCCCTCTGCTTCTAACCTCCACTCTCATGTGTATACGTATGTTCTCTCTCCCTCTCTCTTAAAAAAAAAAAAAAGATCCTGACTGTGGGGGAAGTGCTTATCAGGCTCATGTGAGATGGGGTAGGACCCCAAGCTGGGGGAGTAGACCGTTTGTGTGCAGGGTGACAGTGAGCAGCAGTGACATTTGTATTTAAAGGGGAAACATTAAGGATAGCGAGAGTCAGATTTCTCACTATTGGAAAACGAATTTACAACTTGGGGAAAAAAAAACTGTGAGGAAAAATAAAACCTAGAATTAACCTTATGATATTGAATTGAAATTAGAGCATCGCCAGGAACTTTTGGGGGTGTATATTTGTGTACAGAATTACATGCAAATGAATATAAGGATGTGTGAATGTGTATGTATATATACATGTATGTATGTACATGATTATACTGCCTAACTCTGTATCAGTAGACCTGGAGGACAGTGGCATCCTAATAGCAGTGAGCATACCTGATACTCTAAATGCCTTTCTCCACTAAAAAGGACCAGGGCTTCTTGGAAAAGCATCTGATTCTAGGGCTAGGGCAGAGAAAGTAAAAGATGAGTCTGGAACATCTTGTTGTACCAGAAAGAAAAGAAGTGCTCAGAAAATGACATAGGTATGTCAAAAGGTTGTAAGAGCCAGACTGAAAGGGCTTACCCTGGCCAAATCTGGGACAATTGGAACAACAAAATAAATAATGACAATAACAGATTATAAGTCATTGAATATATGGGAATTATTGAATTCAGGTAAATAGGCAAGGAAAAGAAACTAAGCTGTAGAAAGAGTGATAGGTTTAGAAAAATCACAGTTTGGCATGATAGTAATTAATTCAACCAAGAAGTACTAGTGAATGCTAAAAAAAATAGTGGGCAAAAGTTCAATGAGGAGAGTCAGACTGATGCTTTTACACTGGTATCCATACTGTCATTATTCATAATATCTAACAGATGGAGACAACCCCCAGTGTCCAACATCAGTTGAATATACTGTGGTAATATACATACAATGGAGTATTATTTATTCATAAAAAGGAATGAAATTCTGATGCATGCTGCAGCGTGCATGACCCTTAAAAGCATGCAGAGTCAGATAGGCAAGACATAAAAGGACAAATATTGTGTGGTTCCACTTACATGGTACCAAGAATAGGCAAATTCGTAGAGACAAAAAGTAGGATAGAAATTAGTTGGGGCTAGTAAGAGGGGGGAATGGGACGTTTTTATTTAATAGGTACAAGAGTTTCTGGAAGTAGACAGTGACAGTAACTGTACAACACTGTGAATGAACTTAATGCCACTGAATTGTACATGTAAAAATGATTAAAAATGGAAAATCTTGGTATATATATTTTTATTGCAAAAATTTTTTTTTAGTTTAAGAACTTGTTGATACCTTTATGTAGACTCAAACTAACCCCCCACAGAATACTTATTAATTACAAAGAGAAAAGTACTTTTAGAGTGGCAGAATTTAGCAAACACTACTATAACCAAGTGAACAAAGTTAATGCAGCATCACTTTTGTGATAGTTCTGCCAAAAATGCATAACCTGAGTCAAATCACAAGGTAATAGGAGATAAATCCGAATTGAGGGACATCGTGCAAACAGCTGGCCTGTAATTTTCAGAAGTGTCAAGGTCATGAAAGTTAAGAAAAGACTGAAGAACTGTTCCAAATTAAAAGAGTTACAAGAGAACTGAGAATAAAATGCACTGCATAACCCTGAAATGGATCCTTTTGCTAGAAAGGACATTACTGGGACAAAACTTGAAAGGGCTCTGTGGATGAGATCATAATAATGCCAAATGTTAGGTTCCTGACGTCTGTGCTCACGGGTGCTGTTAAAATGTGAGAGAATGTCCTTGTTTGTAGGACACACATACTAACTGGGGATGATGGGACATCATGTTTACTTTCAAATGGTTAAATAAAAAAATGTTCTTACACTATTCTTGAAACTTTTTTTAAGTTTGAACTCATTTCAAAATCTTTTGAAAAAAGAATATTTACACAGACTGTAAGAGAAAAGAAAAAGAAGATAAAAGAGCCTGAATGAAGATGGGGATTGTGATTGGAGCTAGATCCCAAGACTAGGGCTGAATTGGAAGCCTGCCAAAGAAATAGGAAACTTGTTCTGTTGAGTAAATTACAAGCATTTTCTTAAACCCAGGTTTCAAGTAGATACATTGAGAATAATCTGAGTAAACAATATATCAAGTGTAATATGCAGAAATGGGAAGATCACCTTTTAGGCAGGGACCTGGTAATTTTGCATTTAAAACGAAAACAAAGGGAGTGGTCAGATTAAATGTAAGAATAGCTGCAGGATGAGGCCATTTTATTTTGAAAGATTCACGTGTTTCAATGTCTGCCTGTTACAGGTGATGCTGAACAGGAACTTGGTCCCCCTCCATCTGTAGATGAGGCAGCAAACACACTCATGACTCGTCTGGGTTTCCTCCTTGGAGAGAAAGTCACGGAAGTTCAGCCAGGTGACCAATACAACATGGAAGTACAAGATGAAAATCAGGTAAACTGCTTGCTGTCACCGTGAAACATGGAATAAATCAGCCTAATATATCAGGAAAAATGTTGCAGGGTGTGTGTATGTGCGTATCCCAATTGTTGAATGACCTTTGAGACCTGAAACTATAACTTCATTTTCCATCATCACTGTATTTTTTTAGTTTATGAAACACCTTCTACTTTCATCCTTAGGTCTAAAAAGTCACATTAAGGTTTTGATTCATTATGGAATGAATGAGGAAATTATTAAGTGCAATAGAAAGAAAGAAAGAGAATTGACATTTATATGAGCACTACACCCAGAAATCACAGAATATGCATGGGTTGTACATATGGATCATTTATCAAATTGGCAGTATGCTGACCAGGTCTTGGTAAATTTCATATTACAATTACTGTGATCATAGTAGAATTAATCAGTTACAAAATGATAGCCTTGAAAATAATAGCTAGAGGATAATTTAGAAAATCCACCAAATATTTGGCTATCAATATACCTCTAAATAGTCTTTCAGTCAAAGAAGAAATCACAAGAAATTAGAAAATATTTTAAACTGAAATAATAAAATATAAGAAAACTTATGTATTTGTAATATATAAAACTTAAAGAGGTGAAAAAAAGCACGGAACTCTCAGGCCCCTTGCAGGGGAGGGGAGGGGCTGGAGGTGAGTCCGTTGCTGTGGGGCCCGAGATTTATTCAGTCCTGCTTAGGTAATGGAGCCTCTGTAACACCTGGGTCTGGAGAGTTTCTGGGCTTGCGAACGCGTGGAGATCTGGGGAGGCAGGAGCCCCGGAGGTCAGGAAAGCGCCCTGCCGACGCGGGGACGCCTGGTCCTCCATCTCTTCTGCAGCTGGCCTCCCTGAGTTACATCCTTTTGTAATAAGGCCGGGATCCAACTTGCGTGGGACCGGAGAGGCCGCGGGTCCCAGGGCGCAGACAAAGTCGCGCGATCCATTGTGGCTTTGAGGTGCGGGAGTGAAACGACAAGTGGGGGCAGGGGCAGAAATCAATACAACTTCTGTACCAGCCCGGCTGTGACAGACTGCCAACCGGGAGGCTGGAAAGAGCCCCTCCCTGTGTAGAGGCTCACTCTGGGAGGGAGGTCTGGGCGCAGACATCTTGCTCCGACCTGACTTCCTCAACAGCTGGAAAAAGATATAAAAGAACAACGCTCCGCTACCAGAGAATTGTAACCTGATAACCTGGTTACCATTGAGACCAGCCTCTAGCAAGGGGGCCGAGAGACTCAGCCTAGGTAGAAGGACTGAAAGGGAACGGCACGCCCCGCCCCCAGAAAGCAAGCCAGAAGCTCAGGAGGACAACATTCCAATGCAAAACCCCAAATCAGTGGAAAGGCAATTTATTAAACTCCTGGCACTGACTACAAGTACCAAAAGCCCAACAACTCATTGATACAGTTTTCCACCTCATTTACTTTTTTAAACTTTTTTCTATTTTTACTTTTAAAGCTTCCACTTTAAGCTTAAAAATACATTCTCACGGTTTTTCTTCTTCCAATTTTTAGCCCCCTTCTTATCATGTGATACCCAATACGACACCCCATAACATTTCTTTTTTTTTTATTTTTTTATTCTTTTTTATTCTTTTTATTATTTTTTTCTCTTTTTTACCCTGAAATTTTTTCAAACACACCCCTGTATTTTCTGCTTTTGTTGTTGCCTCTTGTTTCCCTGTTCACTCTCTCTGTTTTTCCCTTTCTTCTCTCCTCTTTCCTTTATTCTCTCTTTTACGTGTACATATAGATACAAGCTTCAAGTCAATCCCACATCCCTATTCAATACTACCCCTATATACAACCAGTTCTAATCCCCCTATATCTTTTGAAAGTGGGCTCCTCCAACAATAACAACAAGACAAACTCGGGAGCGTCTGAAACGCATTCCTTGCCCACAAGGAGTGTCTGCCCTCACCTTCCCACTCTAGTTTTTTCAGTGTGTCTGTGTAATTGTCTTTGCTTTTATATTATATAAATACTTTTCTTGGGGGTCATATAGGTTGGGCTTCGCTTTCTGATCTCTTCATTTACCCTTGATAACCCTTTTCTTTACCCTGTAACAGTTTTGTACCATATAAATCCTATCATCGGGCCCCGCTCTGGCAGGGGTGTCTTTTCTTCCTTCCTCTCTTCCATTTTCTTTTTTCTTTCTCCTCCCTTTTCGGTGGTGAACTCTGGTTGCTCCAAAACCTTCCAACGACCAATCCACCTAGATAGTGGCTGATATATCTAGCCATACACCCCCGCAACCACTCCTCGCCACAATGACTCGGAGTAAGAACACCCAACAGAAGAAGAACCCTGAGACTGCAACCTCGGTCACAGAACTACTGGAAATGAACATAAACAATATGACAGATATGGAATTCAGGACAGCAATAGTCCAAGTAATAGTCAATTTAGAAAAGAACATTAGTCTCAAAGTGGAAGCCATAGTAACAGAAGTGAAAGCTGAGGTTAGAAAGGCTTTAGATGAGATGCAATCTAACTTAAATATGCTAACAGCCAGGGTAAGTGAAGCTGAAGATCGTATCAGTGATTTGGAAGACACACGGAATAGGAAGGAGGAGCAAGAGAAGTCTTGGAGCAAACAACTAAAATCCCAAGAAAACAGAATAAGGGAAATGAATGATGCCATGAAAGGCTCCAATATCAGAATTATTGGAATCCCTGAAGGAATTGAGAGAGAGAGAAGCCTAGAAAATATTGTTGAACAAATCATGGATGAAAATTTCCCAAATCTGAGGAATGAAACAAATGTTCACATCCTAGAAGTAGAGAGGACACCCCCAAGATCAATGAGGCCAGAAAAACTTCCAGGCACATAATAGTAAAATTCTTGAATCTTAAAACCAAAGAATATGTCTTAAGGGAAGCTAGGAGAAAGCGATCCCTTACCTATAGAGGGAGGACCATCAGAATAACGTCAGACCTTTCCACAGAAACCTGGCAAGCCAGAAAGGGCTGGCAAGACATATTCAGGAAGTTACATGACAAAAATATGCAACCAAGGATAATGTATCCAGCAAGGTTGACTTTCAAAATG
>PITA01010905.1:50760-69530 GCA_004023965.1 Spilogale gracilis | reverse complement strand
TCTGCCTCTCTCTCTCACCCTCTGCCCCTCCCCCACCTCCTAAATAAATAAATAAATAAATTTCTTTTTAAAAAACTGAATATCCTGGGGCGCCTGGGTGGCTCAGTTGGTTAAGCGACTGCCTTCGGCTCAGGTCATGATCCCGGAGACCCGGGATCGAGTCCCACATCGGGCTACCTGTTGAACAGGAAGCCTGCTTCTCCCTCTCTCACTCCCCCTGCTTGTGTTCCCTCTCTAGCTGTGTTTCTCTCTGTCAAATAAATAAAAAAAAAAAAAAAAAAAAACTGAATATCCATCCATCCCCCAAATCCATTGCTATGAAGTTCAAAATTAGCCTGGTTGGCAAAGCCTTTCCTTCCCAGCCTGACCCCAGCCTTCCATGTTGGCCTCATCTCCTGCCCCCCACACTTCTCCACAAAGGATGATCCTGCTCCCCCAACTTTCCATCCTTCCCACGTGTGTTATGTGACTTCACATGTCCATGCTAAGACTGTATAGTGTAGGAACGCTGCTCTTCTCTTCCTCCTTTCCTCCTTCCCAACACCCCAAGCAGTTCCTAGGTCTGCTTCAGGATTCATTTCAAATGAAGCCCTTGAAACTCACAGGGGCATGGTTAGCAGCCCCTCCTCTCTGTACTTCAATAGCAAGTCCTTTTTTTATCCAGCAACTGTTTCTGCAGCTATTATATGCCAACCACAATGAAGCAAACACTATTGTATTTATACTGCTGGGACACCATGAGAGAGACAAACATTAAATCAAGTCACACAGATAAATGATTGCAAACCGAGATAAGTATGATGAAACCACTTCCATGTACAAAAAAAAAGAAAAATGCATGATTTACTTTGAACATCCGCCAGCCATAATTCTTACCACATTGTGTTATAACCTGTTGATTTGTTTGTCCAAGTTTTATCTCCCATCATATTCATCTGTGTGACCCCATCTACAACGCAGTGCCTGGCTCATAGTACATGCTTAGTAAAATTTTTTTACATAAATGGATGAATAAGTAAGTGGGTAATTAAATCCCCATGAAGCATCTTATTTCATGTATTTACATGCTATTATTGTATACAATCTAAAAGAGTTCATTCCTGAGGTTTCAGAATTCATATCATTAGGTCCTTGTCTCAGCTTTCTAATTTCGGTTCTCCCAACACAAATTATCTAATTTCTTCTCATTTGATGTCACATTTAGAAGATATAGCTAATGTACTATTTGTAGATAATCTATTGTTGCTGGAAGAAATTTTATTCTTTTGTTTTTTATAAATTTGACTTTTAGTAAATAAAACTCCAATTTAAAGATACAAAGCTAAAAGACACAAAGCACACTCCATAAAAGAAAAAATAAATTGGACTTGGTCAAAATTCAAAGTGTTTGCTCTGCAAACAACACTATTGAGGGAATGAAAAGAAAGACTGAAAGAAAATATTTGCAACTCATATATCTGACACAGGACTTGTATATAAAGCATTCTCAAAACTCAATAACAAAGCCATCAACCAAATTTTTTAAATGGCCAAAGGATGTAAACTGACGTTTTACCAAAGAAGATAAACAGATGGCAAATAGAACCAAAAAGATGCTAAATATCCCTAGTAGTCATTAGTAAAATGCTAAGTAAGACCTCAATGAGACACTATTATACACCTGTTAGTATGGCTTAAAACACACACACAACTGGTAATAACAAATGCTGATGAGGACGCCAAGCAATGAGAAATTCCTGTACATTGCTGGTGTGAATGTAAAATGGTCCTGCTACTCTAAAAACAGTTCACAGCTTTTATAAAGTTCACTATCTGCTTAGCTATATGACCCAATAGTCCCACTCCTAGATAGTCACCCAAGTGAAATGAGATGCCTATGTTTATACAAAAACCTGTTAACAAATATTTATAGCAATTTTATTATTAAACTTTTGAAACAACGCCGAAGTCCCTCAGCTGAGGAATACATAAAACCGTAGGGCATCCCAAGAATAGAATATCACTCAGTAATAAAAGGTAGAGATTATTGGTACAAACATTGTCTATCTCAACACATCATGCTAAGTGAGAGAAACCAGACTCAAAAAGCTAAATGCACACACTGGTTAGGGACGATAGAGCAGTGAGATAAAAGCACTGTAAGTTTTTCATGATGACAGAGCCAGAGTTGGAGGTCTGGTATGATCTACTTTTATATGAGGCAGTTGTTTAAACCATTGTGATTTCACATTTCTTGTCACACAAAGCTCAGCTTCATTTTCCCTCATATAATGAGTGCAGGAATTAATCAATTAATGAAGATTTCCCTAAATGTGGTCTTTGTAGGAGAATTATAGCCTCTCTTATTCACTATCACCAGTGCCCCACACAATACCAGTACACAGAGTGAGAACTCGATAAATATTGGTTAAATAAATAAACAGATAAGAATAAAGATAAAGTTGCGATTTTATAGGAATGTAACAAAATTTTCCATTCAGAACGAGTGTTCTCCCCACTCCAAGTAGCTACTTTGGTGCATTGCATTTTTCATTCCAGTGACACTGCTCCTATTTCAAAATATATTCCTTTTCCTCTTTCTGCTTATTAAAATATTGTCCTTTCTTTAAATAAAACTGTTTTCCTTAAATAAATTATTCACTCTTTTTCTTTCTCTCAATGAGCAAACAATACATTTAACATGTTTTTAACATTTTACTCATTTTTCAACATCCCAGTGGCTAATTCATCTTCTTTTCCTCTATCACAAATATCAGAAATTTATATAACAGGCACACAGTAAAAATAAAAACCCAGATTTTATGCAAAGCTTGAGAGATCTTGGCTCAAAAAACCATCATATTTCCAGATGTATCACTAAAAGTAATTTTCATTTATTGGACACTGATGGTTGACATTAAGCTCTTGAAATATCATTAAAATATTTCTGCTCTAACCAGTTTGCACAGTCAAGTGACTTTTAAAAAATCATTTACAGCTAAGCTGCTGTTATGGAATTTATTATAAGAACTCAATTTTCTCTACCAGTTCTACCAGGAAACAGTAATCCTGGCTGCCAGCAGAGACCCCCTCAGTTGCTTGAAGACATCAATCAGTTTTATACCTTGTTTCTATCAGGGAGCACTTTTTGCATAAGCACGAAAAGATCCTACAAGGAATCGATGCTGTAATTCTTCCCATAAATAAAGTTGTGTCCTAATGACCATCTGACAAAGAAAATACTAGAGGTTAAGGAGAGGAAGTTGAGGGAGATGGACAGATATATGGAAACTAAACAACATATTGTAAAAAATGAATCCAGAAATGTCTAAAAGTTTCATTGCTTTTTTTTTCCCTGTTTCTATCACCATACCTGAGAAAATCAACTACTGGTTAAATTTTTGCCTCTGATCTTAATTCTGGATATAGGGTCATGAAAAAATAAAAGAAGTAAAATTTCAAGAGGTTGGGTTTCTTTTCCATCATGTCATCAACGTCTTCTCTCATCCTTTTTGCTGATACCTATAATTCCACAGTCAGAGCAAACTTCCTTGGCCAGATGGCATAGAGGGTTTATCCTGAATTGAGCACTAATCTGAACTATGGTAATGGCTGCAGGAAACACTCTGGACAAGGATCATGAGGGCAATCTGATGGCTCCATTAACAAACCTTTGGTGGGAGAGAGCAATTATAATTTCAATTTTAGCCATGTGCAGATTGAGGGGGTTGCAAACATCCAGATAAGGTTATCCCGCAGATAGTTGGATATGCAGGTCCAAAACTGAACAGAGAGATACATTTTTGAGCATTGTGTGTAAAATTCAACCCTCATTTCTGTCTGCTGGTGTCCCTAGAAAACCCTGTGAACCAGTCATGTGCCCACACGTGGCCTTGGCACCCTTCTGAGTTCACCACTCATAGTTACTACCAACAGATAGTTGTTGGAACAGGATATGAAAAACAATTTCATCACAAAGCATAGGATTAATCCTGGTTTAGCACTCAGTGGGCTAGTACAATAGGACAATAGCTCAGGAAGTTGTTTATGCTAACAAAGGCATTATTCAAGTGACTGGCCAATGTGTCTAGCTTGGATAAAGAAAGAAAAAGTCAAGGATGGACTTAAAAATATTTTGCCCGGGGGCCTGGGTGGCTCAGTTGGTTAAGCGACTGCCTTCAGCTCAGGTCATGATCCCGGAGACCAGGGATCGAGTCCCACATCGGGCTCCCTGCTCGGCGGGAAGCCTGCTTCTCCCTCTCTCACTCCCCCTGCTTGTGTTCCCTCTCTCGCTGTGTTTCTCTCTGTCAAATAAATAAAATCTTAAAAAAAAAAAAAAAGTTTTGCCCCCTTGTCTATCCCAAGAAGTGAAGCCTACACAATGCCCTTGTGTTAACCAATTCTTGGACCAGGCATACATTTCTCCCCCTATGTTAAACATTACTGAGGCCAAGCAAAAATAGCCTGTTTGCTCCAGGGAATAACCACTCCTGGAAAACAAGATGGTGAGCCTATTAAACCGCTTAAATTTCAAGGCTAACTTCTTATCGAGTGAATACTTCAAGACTCTCACCTCACTGTGCCTTCCAAAAATATTACGTCATAAACTCTGCCCATTCTAACCAGTCCCTGCTTTTCAAGACTTGCCTTGAAATTCCAGCCAAGACTCTAAAACTTTCATAAATACCTATGGAAGTAAATGAAGGGAACCCAAAAGAGAACAGGGGCTGTTCATTCAAAGCTGGCTATAGCAAGAGAGTCAGCCACCATTGCTTGCATTTGACAGAGACTAAGCCCTGAGAGAAGAGTGGTAAAGCTTTATAGTCGTAAAAAAACCAAAAAAAACGTGTTTGGCGGGGTTGGGTATGCTCTGATTGGAAACTGTTGTTATGGAGAAGCTGGAAGTGGGCCAACAAGAAGCAGGGCCTCCCATGTGACTGGTTTGAAGAGCATATGTTGCTTTCCCTGGTTGGTCCTGAGTTGGGGAAGCAGGGGTAAAATCAGGGGAGTTCTCAGTCATGGACCACTCCTGATCATTTCGTGCCAGTTGCTACAGAGGTAAAGGTTTTGACTTCCTAGGCTAGTTGCTGCAGAAGTTGTGGGCCAGAGTTCTATTGTTAACATATGGTCTGACCATTGCCCATTTGTATGTTAGGTCTCTCACACCACACCCTCGTTTTCCAATTCTGAGTCTCTATTAAGACTGTCCAGGAGGTATCTATATTTCAGTAGAGCTAATAAGTTTAACTTTGCTTGATCTACAGGTTTTCCTGATAGTCTTTTGAAGAGTCAACAGTGAACAGTTCATACACCTAGTACTACATGATGGATATTGTCATAATGATCTATCTCCTGCTTTTTCCCAATGACAGATTACTTCCAACAAGAAAACGGTATTTGCCAATAAGATCATAGACTTATCTAGCAACACATCTATGTTCAGTGGCCGCCATGCAGGATCTGGCTGTCCTGCCTTGGGAGACCCTTGAATATCATAGGTTCTTATAGCCTAATTTCCAGGATCCCAGAAGTCAGTCCTTCTTTTTTGGTGGAAAGGCATAAGGCACAGTCTTTCAGTTCTAGCACAAAAATGCTCCTTTGCTAACATTCTCCATGACAGGTAGATTGGGCAAACGGAGAAGTGTCCTAGGGGGGACACTATGAAAGTACATAGAGTAATCAAATCTGCAAGTGTTAAAATTCCCTGGAATTCTATGTGAAAAGAGTAGCAGTGGATTTTGCTGACAGAACAAATTCATTCATTTACTAAATATTGAATAAAAGGTACATCCTAGAAGCTGGAAAGACAATGATGAGCAAAACAAAACATAGCTGATGCTATGTTTCATTGAGCTTTCAGTCTAGTGAGGGACAAAGTCTTGATCAAATAATCTAGCATATAAATGTGAAGTATGAGCATGTTAACAGGAGAATTTGGGAGGCTCAGGAATCTCAGGAGATTAAACACCAAATTTACTTTATCATATAAGGTGCCTGAGCAGAAGGTATTCATAAATAGACATTTAAGAACTCATCAAAAAAAGCCTTAGTGGATCTCTGCTTCCAGCTAAGATGGAACTACGGGAATTGAATTTACCCTCCCACTGGAAACAACCCACAAATTGACAATATCTGTATGAAACAATGATTTGCAAGATACTGAACACCAGACAACAAAGGACAGCAACCCCTGAGGGATGGGAAACATTAACCACAGCATATTTACTTATTTGCCAGATTTCTCTCTGTTGGGGATGGGAGTTATAAATATGAAAAGAGGGAAGAACAGAATGAACTCTGAGGTAACTGATGAGAATTTGAAATATTGATATAAATTCATTTTAAAATTCAGATAGAGGGGCGCCTGAGTGGCTCAGTTGGGTAAGCGACTGCCTTCGGCTCAGGTCATCGACCCGGGCTCGAGTCCCACATCGGGCTCCCTGCTCGGTGGGAAGCCTGCTTCTCCCTCTCTCACTCCCGCTGCTTACGTTCCCTCTCTGGCTGTGTTTCTCTCTGTCAAATAAATAAAATCTTTTTAAAAAAATTCAGATAGATATGGAAAAGATACATATGTATATGGTTGTATGTTCCTTTTCATATACAGACATAAATGCAGATATAAAAAATAAATAAATACAGATATACATATCAACATAGACAGACTTTGCCCCCTAGGTCTATTTGAGAGAGCCTAGAAGCAATCACTTGGATTACAAGCTGCACACATGTAGGGCGAGCACACATGGCATCAGATGTTGATTTCTAAATTCCATCCTGCACCAAAGCACCCAGGGCTCCTTAGTAAAATGGCTGATTCCCAGGCTAAGGCATGAAAAGTATGTGATGAATCTGGAACACCATGCCATGACAGAAAGTACAAAAAAGCTGAAGGAATAAGGGGGACATGTCACAAGGATACAGGAACCCGCTTAAAGGGTCTACCACTGGCCTAATCTGGAACAATGTGAACTTTAAAATAAATAATAACAGTAAAATATTAGAACTAGAAAATCAGAATAGGTAATATATAATTTATATAACTATATATAAATAATGATAAATAAAAACACATCCTCAACTCTCCCACCTTGAACTTGAGCAAGTACTTCACCTTCTCTGAGTTTTAATCCCTTCCTTTACAAAATAGTGCTAATAACAATGCCTGCACTGTAGGGTCACTGCAATGATTAAATGAGATAAGAGATGCGAGATGTGCTTTAGAACCAAAGCACCTAAGCAGTTGTTTATATGTTGTTCCCAGGACTTGTGTACAAGAATTTATACTAGTGTGCTAGGAACACCCAACTGAGAGTGCGTTGCTGCTAGAGTACCTCGCCAGAGCCACAGCGTGTGTGTGCGTGTGTGCGTGTGCATGTGCATGCGGGCATGCCTGTGTGCTGGTGGTGGGTTGGGACTGCTATGCTCCAAAAGCAACAATCATGATGAAGAGCCCTGAAGTGAAGGTGGTGGCGCTGAAAGCTAAGAGTTAAGAGTCAGTTAAGAACATGCTCGTTCAATAATTAACACGCAAGAGTTGTTAAGAGTCGCTATTTCTCTAAACCACGTTTCCTACCTGTCTAATGGTACTGCAGGAGAGTGGGCTAAGTCATCCTCAAGAGATGGCGCCTGCTATAGACCTTTTCCCTGCAAAGGCCAAACAAGGTAAATAGATGTGAAGTGTGTTCTCTTCAAACTAACAACTTCTGTCACCTTCCTCTCTGTCCAATCAGCTTAAAAGGATGACTTTTTTCCTGCAGCTAACATCACTTTCTTTTGCTAAAGAAACATGAAGAAAATGTACAAGCAAGTCCCCTTTTATTTATTATACTACTTACTCCATACTAACATTTATTTAAAAATTTTAAAAAGCAAAAACTAGAATAGAAGAAGCTACCTGAACTCTCCATGTAGATTCCCCAAAGAAAATACTGTACATGCTTCTGTTCCCTGGAAGAGATAATAAGAGCCCCTGTATGGGGGTGCTGGGATACTCTGCAGACTGGGGTGCTGCTGTGCCCCACAGGGATGCACAGGGTGCCACAGAGACTGAGAAATGCCCATCTCATGCCCAAAATCTCTGACATGGCAGGCAGGGTGCCTGCTTTCTCCCTCCTGGGTCTCTGACTCTTCTATCTCAACAATCTCTGCGGTCTCACTGGCCGAGTATGCTTCTATCTCCTCTTACATCTTGCCTTTCTATCTCAAATGCCTTTTTCTGTTTTTGCAGTAAACCCTCTACCTCAATTTCACAGAGATTCGTAAGGTTTGCTGAGATGAAGAGAAACTTATTTGCCAGATTTTTAGTGGAACCTGCCAAGATCTATTGCTATTCTGTGGAAGAGTCTGTAGAAGTGAAGACCCCATTTTCCAGAAAGTATGCACCAGGAAGGGTGATATGTGGGGCTTTCGCAAGTTGGAGAGAATGAAAGGCAGGGTCTATGAGACCACTAAAGACTGGACTGTGTGTCACATCATCTCTCCTGTGCCACTTCCAAATCTCCAAGAATCCCAGGTGTGATGGGTCACCTGGTCCTTGCTAACTTTGATGACAAGCAGGGCTTTTGGTTTAAAGGTCTTGGGCACTTGGGGCTGGGCTGCGTCTTCTCTGCTACTGCCAGTTCATGGGTTTATGCATTGCTTGATGATAACCAGACCACCTCCCTCTCCAGCTACAAACAGGGCGAGGCCAGAGTCAAGACACTCACAGTTGCATATGTTTTACAATTTAAAATTAGAAATTATATTTTGGGAGGGATAGAGGGGAAAACTGCCTACTTCATCAATTTGCCAGGTCACCCAAAGGATTAAACAAATAAGCAAAGGTTTATTTTTATAAAGCCAAATGAAAACCCTAATGACCTTAAAATGAAGCAACCAGAAATTAAATAAATCCAGAAATTAAACCATCAATCCCTGGAAAAATGGAAAGTTGACTACACTATCATAAAAGCTCTTTGAATAGGTCATTGTATAGAGACCGGAGACTAGTTCCGATGCCAATGGAGTAAAGTAGCAGATACTCCAGGTATTTCTATGAGATCATTCATTCTATTTTTCTGAACTCATGAAAACCCTTTCCACAGTGGCTCCTGTCCTCCTCACTTTTTGTCTTGCAAAATATGCAAAAATAAGTTGAAAATAGGGCAGGGCAAAGCAGTGACAGCTTGTCTCTGGTCCTCTTGGCATTCAGCAGGGACGGCTGGAAGGAGGACTGGCAGCTGGAAACCTTTGCTCACATGTCCACTCAGTGGCTGCTGGCTTCCTCACAGCATGGTGGCTAGCTACTAAGACAGAGCCGCCCCAAGCCATCCCAAGACCAAGCCACATGGAAGCCCTTTGTGACATACACTGTCTTTTGTAACTTAGCTTCAGGAGTCATACAACATCATTTTTGCCAAAACTACCCAGTGCGATGCAAATCACCAGATGCCTCTATTTGATAGCAAAGGTGTCAAGGAAATTGAGAAAATGTTTTAAAACCACCTGGCAATGATGCCTTGTTATTCATTGTTTTTTCATTTATTATATTATGCTTTGTAACACTGATGGGAGTGGTAAGAGCTCAATCTGGAAACTCATGTTTTCGAGTTCAGGGAAATTGTATTGATTTCAAATTTTCCTATCCTCTGTTTTGTATGTTATTTCTTTCTGGTATGCCTATTAGGTTCTGTACCTCCTAAATCTATCCCCTCATTTTCACATCTCTTCTCTCTGATTTTCCACCTTCCAGGTCTCTCTTGTTCCAGTTCCAGGGAAATTCCTTCAACGTTATCTCCCAATCCTTTTAGCATATTTTAAGACTTCTACTAACCTACTTTTCATTTCTAACAGCTCTTTTTAATTCTCTTTTCTGATTAGCCTGTTTTTGTTACACAGACACAAGATTTCTCATTTCTCTAAGGATATTTATTAGTTTTTGAGTATAAAAAACATATATATATATATATACACACACACAAACTTAGAATAATACGGTGAACACCCCTCCCCTCATGTACTCATCACCTCACTTCTGTGAAGAGCTGAAAGGGAAGCAAAAGCAAAGGCTGCCATGCTGAAAACAGGGGTTAAATGAACATCTGAATCCTGACCTTGGATCTCAGCTCTTCTTCCTGCTCAGTTACCAGAAGCCAAGGAGACAGGCTACCCCCATACTGGCTTCCTAGGGCTTCCAGAGCAAAGTGCCACAGACTGGATGGTTTAAAACAACAGAAACATGTACTCTCACAGCGTTGGAGGGTACAAGTCCAAGCCAAGGCAACCTTCTGGAGGGCTCTGAAGGCGAGTTGGCCCTCGGCCCCTCTTCTGCTTTCCCGTGGCCTCCTGCAATGTTTGCCGCCCCTTGTCTTGCGTCCCTCTCACCTCTGCCTCCACTGTCACATGGCCACCTCCCTGGTCTATCTCCTCTGTTTTCCGTACAAGGACAGGACACCAGTCATTGGATTAAGACTCACCCCAATCCAATATAACCTCATTGTAACTAACTACCAAAAAATCCTATTTCCAAATAAGGTCACATTCTGGGGTTCTGGGGGTCAGGGCTGCAACATATGTTGTTTTTTTTTCCAGACAAAATTTAATCCAGAACACTCCCCGTTGCAGGAGATCAGGTAATGGTCTTGACTGAACTCTTCCAAACCCCATGTTTTTCTCAAGTCAAGCCGCACTTGCCCCCTGCCTTTCAGGCCTTCCCCTCTTAAAATCTAAATCTTCGGCAAACATAGGCAACAGCACTCTTTTCTAGGACTATGCACACATATGTCAATATAGTCCACCTATGAGTACTCGCTTGAAAAAAACCCAAAGCTTTAAAGCATTTCCCACTGTTCCAACTTTAATGCACACACATCTTTAAAATCTGCCAATCGGTTTTAAGTCCATTTTACAGCAATTTAGAAATGTAGTAACCTTCTGCTTTGTCTTCTTAAGCCAAAGCTGAAACTTGAAAGAAAACCCAGAAAGGGTAACCTTTCAGTTACTTAGCAAATTATGTTTTTCTTAAGTAGTTCTCATTTTCTCACGCAGGCACATGGACACACATGTCTTATTGTGGATTTCTTCTATTATAGCCTTTGTGCTCCAAGCTAAGAATTGTGTGTGTGTGTGTGTGCCTGAGTGTGCAGTGGCCTCATACAGATTTCACCTCTTTTTTCCCATCTTATAATTAAAATGCAGATACCATTGGGGGTACCGAAGCCTGAGTAACTAGCCTTTTGAACAGGAGCCAAAGTTCTACTATTATATTGCGAATAGCCCTGTGTCTACTGGTAAGTACTGAGCGGCTAAACTGCTTGACTGCATTTCTTCAGCAGATGTCACACCTTGTCAGCAGCCACCCCCACCTCAGTAAGCACACCCTGCAGGCATTTGTTCCCTTTGAGTAAATGGCACTCTCCACAGAGCCCTTCTACAGGATAAAACATGCTTCGCACAAAGTCCATTCCTGATTCAATGAAGAGGGCGTAAAAAGCATTCTTCTCAGAGGTAAATAGATGACCTAAAGCGCAGAGGATACAAAGTTTTGCATTTGTTTCCCACTGGCTGCACCTTATCAACGTGAAGATTCTTAGTGCCAAATCATTAGCAACTGATGGTGTGCATTAGTTAATTTACTGGAGGGAAAAGAAAAAAAAAGGAAGAACTAATAAGTGTTTTAGTCGACAGACATAAGAGTCTTTCCATGCAATGAATGTAGAAAAAAAAAAAAAGTAAAGAAAAGAAAGGCCTAGAAAGAGGTGTAATTTTCTGTATTTCTTCACCCTTTGCCTGGGGCAATCCAGCCCCTGCCTTTGAACAAGGTCAGGTGCATTGTGCGTGCCCAGGGTTTGAAGAGCATTGAAAGATTCCTGGAGGGGGTGTATCCCCAGTAACAAATGGTTCTGTGGGGGAGGAAGAGGGACCCCACACAGGCTGCCTCTTTATTCCCCAAAGGAAGAGGCCTTTCAGGCTCTTAACTAGCTGGGGTGGGTTTATACCTGCTCAGAGAAAGAATGTACTCTCTCTCTGGTCACAGGTAGTTGACTTCCTGATGGGCAGGGCTGGAGGCCCTCTTCATGGGGAGTTCTTCTCTTTGCACAACACGGGAAAATAGATAGGAGACAAATGTACAATGTTTTCCAAGTTGAAAGGTCATTAGGCACTAACTCTAAGGCAGTTGGCAAAAAAAGAAAAGAAAACCTAAAACTGTCAAATCTGTACATATCTGTCTATGGAATATAACTTCATTTTTGTACTTCAATATTACATTTGAATATATATTTTTATTAAACATCATCATGCCCTTGATGAAGTTAAGACAATTTGAGATAGGTGGAGTAAATCAGTCTGATAGTCGAGGCTCTGTATGTGTAGCTATCAAAGAATGTGTCATTTGGGGAACACTTTAATGGTAAGTCATTAAAGCTATAGAAGTACTGACTTATATAATGTACACAAGGATTAGAAGACATAACTGCTCAGACTCTGCCAAGTGGATGAATAAAGAAGAGTCAATCATGGTAGAGGATGTGGGTCTTACTCCAGAGACTTGGGGTTGAAAGAAATGTGATATATTTGCCATTCGGAAATGAATTAATTCAGGCTTTTATAATGGTCACAAGGCAGGGGGTTCACCTTCTTGCTCTGAACACATAGCAATGACAGATGAAATATTTAAAAGATAGGAAGAAAGAGAGACAGAGACAAAAAAGAGAAAGGAAGAAATGAGACCAAGAAGACCCAATCAAGCTTCAGTACAAGATAGAATCTCTATGGACCAGACACAAAAGGAAAATAATAAATTGTGTGTCATCTGGATTCTGGAAGTAGGCATTGGTGACTAGGAGCTTGGTTCCTGTGGGAGAAGGAGCTCTAAATGTAAATGAGACTTGGAGCAGAGCCAGGCTTCCTATTTGATGCCAGGGGCAGACAGGGCTCCTGCTCTACTGGGACTATGGCTTCAAATGAAGCTGTGAGCAGGAGGGAGACAAAGGGCAAAGTGTAAGTGCCAGGAACTGAGCCAACTGCCTACATTCTGTAAATGGATCTGCCATGTCCCTCGTGGCCACTAAGGGCAGTGCATCCCAGGCTCAGTTGTAAAGGCTGGGTTCTAGTTTAGCAGTAGGAGGACCGGGCTAGGTAGAAACAACCCCCCAACTGCCAAGGAGGGAACAGTTTGGAGGAGATACTTGAAAGGAGCTTGCAAATCAAAATTCTAAAACACAGGAAGGACTAATTTCTCAGAGGACATCGAATAAGCGAAAGACTTGAAAAGGATAATTCACTCCAACTGAAATTCATTTTGGAGAATAGTCTGAAAAGATATCAAATAATCCGTTGTTCAAAGAGATACATAGATACATAAAGGCATTTATGATCAAAGAAATACATTATAGAACAGAAATAGGCAGAAATGAAATGAAAATGAAACACATTAAATCACATCCTGAGTGCCTACATTGCTAGAAGTTCTAGAAGTCCGACCTTGGTCATAATTAGACTTCATCACCAACCTATGAAGCAGTGATACATCTCTGAGGCTTCTACAATGTTATACGACAAATAGAAGATCTCCCTCATCAGTCCTTCTGGTCATTGCTAAAATCCTTATTGTCCAAGCTCCAAGAGTCCCCCATGATGATTCAGCTACTAAGTGTAAGGGGAAAGATTGCACTGAAGCTGAGAGCCTTCTGTCTAGGGTGGGTCTTCCTAGCTTGCCTGGAAGTCACATCACTGACTTGATTTGAATACTGCCAAGACGGAAGATACGGGGTCCTACTACTCTAGAACACTCCTATCACTTCAGTGTTTAAAATGCACAGGTTCTCTCAGGCTCTACCCATAAATTTTGATTCCCTAGATTTGGCACAGGACTTAGAAATTAGTGTTTCTAACAAGCTCCCTTGTGTTTCAAATCCTGCAGCCCCTGATTATGATCCTCATTTTTTCAAGTGATGAAACTAGGCAGGACCAGGGGGAACAATGCTTGTGGTCACACAGCTGTTAATAGAATAAAATCCAGCTCTTTCTTCTGCTTAATTTGGGTTTAATTCCCTCCTCCTTTTCTAATTTCTTAGGTAGAAGCTTGAAGTTGCTGATTTGAGGCCTTTCTTCTCTTCTAATGCAGCGGTTTACTGCTATAAATTTCTTCTCAAGTCCTGCTTTGCTATAATTTCACCAATTCTAATATGCTGTGTTTCCATTTTCATTCGAGACAAAATACTTTCTAATTTCCCTTTGGAATTCTTCTTTGACCTATGGGTAATGGAGAAGCATGTTATTTATTTTCCAAATATTTGGAGATTGTCCAGATATCATCCTGCCATTGATTTCTATTTTAATTCCTTTGTGGTCAGAGAACACACTGTATATGACTTGAATCCTTTTTAATTCATTGAGACTCATTTTATGGCCCAGAATATAGTCTCTCTTGGCAAATGTTCCCTGTGCCTTTGAGAAGGCTGTGTATTCTGTCGTAGATGAATGGAATGTTCTAATAAATGTCAGTCAAATCAAGTACATTGAGAGTGGTATTCGAGTATTTTTGCTGATTTTCTGCCCGCTTGATCTAGCAATTATTGAGAGAAGGGGCGCAAAATCTTTAACTGTAATCGTGGATTTTTCTGTTTCTTCTTGTAGTTGTATCAGTTTTGGCTTCCTATATTCTGAAACTCTTTTATTAGATGTATAAAAATTTAGGATTTACATATTCTCTTTTTGAATTGACTCTTCCATCATTTTGAAATGGATTTTGTTGTAATCCTTGGTAATATTCTTTATTGTAATATTAGATACTTTGTCTAATATTAATACAGTCAATCTAGCTTTCTTTTGTTTCATATTAACATGCCAAATATTTTCACCTTTTTACTTTTAGCCTCTTTGTGTCTTTATATTTTAAGTTGTTTTCTTAAAAATAGCATATAGTTGGGCCTTGCTCGTTTTATCCAATCTGATCATTTCTACATTTTAATTGAAATGTTTAGCTTATTTTTATTTAAGGTGATGACTGATAATGCTTAAGTTTAAAGTCTACTATCTTACTGTTTTCTATTTTCCCTTTTTCCTCTTCTTCTGCCTTCTTTTGGATTACTTTTTATGATCCCACTTTATCCCTCATGTTCATTTATTTAGATATATGTTTCATTTTTCAAGAAGTTTCTTTAGGGTTTACAGTATATGTCTTTAACTTGTCAAAGTCTACCCTGAGTTACTAGCATACCATTTTACATAGAGAACCTTAAAAAGAGCAGAGTTTCAAATCTTCCTCTTCCAGGCTTTGTGCTATTATGGTCATACACTGCACTTCTATATGCATTTAAAACTATTCTGTTTGGCACCTGGGTGGCTCAGTTGGTTAAGCGACTGCCTTCGGCTCAGGTCATGATCCCGGAGACCCGGGATCGAGCCCTGCATCGGGCTCCCTGCTCGGTGGGAAGCCTGCTTCTCCCTCTCTCACTCCTCCTGCTTGTGCTCCCTTTCTCGCTATGTTTCTGTCAAATCTTAAAAAAAAAAAACTATTCTGTTTACATCATCTATTATTTATTAAAGTTATGTAAATAATAAGAAAAAATGTTATATTCTTACCCATGTAGTACTCATTTCTGGTGCTCATCATTCTTTTGTGTAGATCCATATTTCTGCCCATGATTTTCATTCTATCAAAAAGACTTCCTTTAATATTTTTTGTAGTGTACCACTACTGGTGGTCTACTACTGAATTCTTTATACCTGTGTATATCCGCCTTTATTTTGGGAAGATGTTTTTGCTGTGTATAGAATTCTAAGTGGACAGTGTTTTCTGTTAGTACTTTGTTTCTCCACTGTCTTCTCACTTGCATTGTTTCCCATGCGAAATCTGTTGTCACCTTTACCCTTATTCCTCTGTGTGTAATGTGTCTTTACTCCCTGGTTGTTTCTAATATTTGTATCACTGTTTTTAAGCATCTTGACTATTATATACCTTAGTTTTATTTCTGTTTCTTCTGCTTTTGATTCTTTGAGTTTCTTGTGTCTGTGGCTTTATAGTTTTCATAAAATTCGCAAAATTTTCAGCCATCATCCCTTCAAATATTTTTTCCGTCTCCTCCTTAATCCTTTCGGGGACTACAGTTCCACAAATATTAGACTGCTTAGTTTTCCCATAATGCTCTGTTCATTAATTGCTGAATATATGTTTAGTACTTTAATTCCTTTTTTCCTATCCTCTACGTTTCATTTAGGATTGATTCTACTTCTGTCTTCAGGTTTGTTTGTCTTTTTTTCTATAATGTCCAATCTGCCATTAATCCTACCCTGTGCATTTTTTTCCCTGAACACTGTAGTTCAAATTGTAGTTCATAGAAGTTCAAATTTCATCTTTTTCATATTTTCACTTCTCTACCAATAATCTTTAGTCTTTTGCTGGCACTTGGAACATATGGAATATAGTAATAATAATTGGTCCAATGTCCTTGTCTGTAAATTCTATAATGTGTCAGTTCTGGATTGGTTTTAATTGGTTTTTTCCCTACTCATTAGGCTTCTTTGCATGCCTGGTAATTTTTTATTGGATACCAGAAATTAGAATTTTACTTTGTTTGGCACTTTATTGAATTTTGTTCTGGGATGCAGTTATTTGTAAATAACTGACCCTATCAGGTATTGCTTTTAAGCTTTTTTAGGTAAAATCACAGCAGTTAGTCTTACTAGTCTATGGCTAACTTTTCCCACTGTTGAAACTACACCCAACTGACTACCTGATGCTCAGTGAATCATGAGGTCTGAGTGGTGAGAAGAGACACTATTCCCTGCCCTTTGTGCTCCCTCTAAAACTTTCAGATGGGCTTTTCCCCAGCCTCACATGGATACACTAATCAGTACTCAGTTGAATACTGGAAGTAAATCTTTGGATCTCTAGAATTCTCTTTCTGTAGGTATTTCCTGTTCTCCTCACTCCCAGCTCTGTTTCCTCAACTTAAGGAGATTTCCAAGTTCTACTGGGGTTCCAAGCTCACCACATCTGAAAGCAAACAAAGCAAACCCTACAATCTCCCTCAACTTATTACTTAGAAAGCTCTGGAAACTCTGGGAAAAAAGCTGGGACAACCATAAGATTCTCTTCATTTCTTTCCTTTTCTTCAGGTATCACTGGTCTTTGTTGTATGATGTCTAACATCTTGAAAATGTTTGCCTTATATATTTTGTTTGTATATTTAGTTGTTTCAGGTGGGAGGTAAACATGTCCCCCTGCTATTCCATTTTGACCAGAATCATAAGTCTTCTCAAATACATTTTTAATATAAAGAATGGAATTTTATGGGGTACCTAAGTGGCTTAGTCAGTTAAGCATCTGATTCTTGGTTTCAACTAAGGTCATGATCTCAGGGTCATGAGATGGAGCCCTGCATCAGGCTCTGTGCTGAGCATGGAGTCTGCTTGTCCCTCTCCTTCTGCTCTTTACCCACGCTCTCTCTCTCGAATAATTTTTTTTAATCTTTTTTAAAAATAAAAAAATCAAAAATGGAACTTATATAAACAAAAGTATCACAAAATTATTAGCCTGATTTCACATGAATATGGCAAAAAACATTAAAGTGCTTTGTAATTAACTGAAGTTTACAAAATACCTGTGTATGCCAACTCATTTACTACACAGGGGAAGTAAGTGAGGCAAGAGATATAATGAAGTTCATATACTTCCTTAGTGAGAGAAGTAAAACCAAATTCACTTTTCTCAAATGTGTGCAGTATTCTTGCCAATAGTTTGCTGTTGGTTTTTTTTTTTAGTTTTTTAGTTTGTTTTTGGTTTGTTTTTTTTTGAGAGAGAGAGAGAGAGTGCGCACACAAGCAGGGGGAGGGACAGAGGGACAAGCAGACTCACTGCTGAGCACAGAGCCAGACATAAGGCTTGAACCTAGGACCCAAAGATATGACCTGAGCTGAAGTCAGACAATGAACTGACTGAACCACCCAGATGCCCCTATATTTTGCTGTTTCAAACTGTCCCAAACCTCCTTATTATAAAGGAGAAATATCACAGTCTTATAGAATATACCTGATCAAATCATAATGTTCGGTGCCTGGGACAGGGTGCCTGGGTAGTGAGGTGAAGCATCTGTCTTTGGCTCAGGTCTTGATCCCAGTATCCTGGGATCAAGCTCCACATCAGGCCCTCTGCTCAGTGGGGAGCCTGCTCGTCCCTCAGCCTGCTGCTCCCCTTGCTTGTGCATGTGCACTCTCTCTGTCAAATAAACTTTTAAAAAAATATTTTAAAAAATCATAATGCCTTTGTATTCAGAAACCATAAAAAGCAACCACTGGTTCAATTTATTCGTACCCTTATACAAACTTTTCTTAGCCTTATAGACATTTCAGGGACAAAACTGTTCACATTCTTCCCACTGAAATAAAATACATTTGCAATTCATCTGGACAGGCAAAGGATTATATCATGTTAAGGGACTGAATCTGACACTGGTCTCAGTCATCTCCCACTGTAAACTATTTTTGTGTGGAACAAGAGGACAAGTCAGTTATCACAGAAAGCACACTCGTGACCACTAGCTTGCCATCTCAGCAGGTCTTTTAATCCTTTAGGCACTATAAGTACAATCTCTTGAAATGTTCAAGATTTCTTTTTTTTTTTTTTTTTTTTTTAAAGATTTTATTTATTTGACAGAGAGAAACACAGCCAGAGAGGGAACACAAGCAGGGGGAGTGAGAGAGGGAGAAGCAGGCTTCCTGCCGAGCAGGGAGCCCGATGTGGGACTCGATCCCGGGTCTCCGGGATCATGACCTGAGCCGAAGGCAGTCGCTTAACCAACTGAGCCACC
>PITA01010905.1:0-50660 GCA_004023965.1 Spilogale gracilis | reverse complement strand
CAATGTTCAAGATTTCTAAGGGCCTGTGGAAATATTTGAGATGTGGAAAAAGAAATCTGTGGCTTCCAAATATAAAAAATAAAAATCACAAAATTAAAACTAATGCTTTATTCCTAAAAATGTAACACTGGAAACTGTGACTACAACTCAACCCTATATTTCAGTCTGCATTTAATTAAATGTGGGTTGTCAGTTCATTTTAATATGCTTGATATGATGTAAGTAGGAAGTGCACAAAAGTGCTTACAGTCAATAGGGCTAAAAGGCTTTAAAATGGCCCAAATTCAGTAACTGAAATTCCAGAGAACCATTCAGTGTTGCTAGCTACCTTTGCTTAGACATAGTGATAGATCCCACTAAATACAGGTTTAGTTAGGGTTTGTTTTTTGTTTGTTTGTTTGTTTGTTTTTCATTTTCCCAAAGGGGAGCACAGCTTAGGTAATTCCTAATTGGTTTGCATTTTTGTTAACTTTGTCTGTGAAGCCAGTTCTCAAACAGGATTAGCAAAATCCACATCCCAGCAGAAGTCGGTCTTTTTAAAATGATCTTCTGTTGAAGACTTGTAACAGATTTGAATAGCTGACATGGCTTCTGAAATGCAATAGCGTTTATATTTCTTAATTTTTCTAAATAAAATTAAGTCTTTTTCCAACACTCCTTCACTATGGTTAATAAGAAGTTTGGTTATGAAGGCTTTATTGCTGTTCTCAGGACTTAAATGTATCCTGGACTTAAGTCATCCAGAAATATAGAGGACAACCCAGTTGGGATGGAAGCATTCCCTTATCTCACAGACCTTTAAGGATATACGAACAAACAAAAACTAAACTGCTGACACTCTCTCAGATAATCCTTCACACCCTCACCAAGCTCAGCTAAGAGAAACTTTGTTGGATCCTAACATCAATATTGCTTGGTTCCTAGTTCTACAGGTATGGAGTCATTCTCCTCCGAGGTTCTGCCATTTACAGAACATTGCATTGTCCACTCGTTACTTTGCCCAGTTTCAGAAAAGGCAACCATACCACAGGGTCAGACTTCTTTCTTCTTCCCCCCATAAGACACCAAGTCCCATGCTTATTCTTTTACACAATGCCATGCATTCTACCAATGGACCCAGAAGAGTGTTTCTTGTAATGGGACCCAAAGAACACTGGTGGTGCCAGGTAGCCCACCAAATAATTGGCATGTGCCTTAATAGTTTCAGACGACAAAAGCATTGCATCAACTCTGTTTCCTTCTAGTCCACAAATTGGAAATGTAAGGTCAATTATGACTTTTACAGAAATGCCATTAGATCCTTTATAATAAACCCAAATCTACCAAGAAGCTCCTGATGGGACTGGAGCCAAAGGAAATGCAAAGAAATAGAAACTAAGGAAAGACTAGTGTAAGAAGTAAGTCCTTGGTGGTCAGGTCAGTAGCACTGAACATAACTAAGAGCATTCTTCCCAAAGGCTGGAACGCTCTCCTTAAGTAAGACACTCAGAATGCTATCTTTGTTTCCTTTAGCTCCCCCACCCCACCCAACTAAATAGAGTAAAAAACAGCTGAAGAAGGCTCCTTGTTATTCACATGAAGATGTTAACACAGCTCAGGGCTTTGAGCCTACCAGATAAGAGCCCAGCCTTATGCCACTTAAAGTAACATGGTAGATGGTAAATACATCAAGTAATGAAATCTACTCTTTAAAAAAAACCCCTGTCATGAGTCCTTGTGATTATAGTTAGACATTTCAGGAAAAGCTAGGAAATTTCTAAGAGAAAAGAGTTTAGTAAATGGAACAAAAGCTAAATTAGCACGTCTTTTTCCATGATAAACCTTCCCAGAAATACTCAAATTCAACCTAATGCGTTACAGAAACTTTGGCATTTTCTTTTACTTCTAGACTTTAGATAATACGATCTGATTTCAAGAAACATGAACTATTTTCAGAGCAATGCAACACAACCAAGAACAAGACTTTTTAGATGTTGCCAAAGAGCTGCATCCTTAGTAGCTCTTAACAAAGCCAGTGCATGGTTATCTCTCTGTGTTTTGCCTTTTATCCTACATTATGCAATTAACACCTCATTCTCCCCATCTCTGTTCTCTATACTTGATTCTTTTACACTTTGTTTTGTCAGTATGAAGTATAGGTAATTATCACATTGTCTTCTCACTAATTACTGTTTGAGATTATTTTGTTTCCTCAACTAAATGTTAAACTTCTTGCAAACAAAAAATATTGAAACTTTTGTTACCATCGTAAGTAAAATAGGACTAAGTACCTAAAAGCTACACAATCATATAAGCAATCATTAACTGACCCTTGGGCTTAAACCACACATAAAAAAAAAAAAAAAAAAGACAGAAGCAAAACTCAAATTGGATATATAGCCTCACAGGTCCTGCAAATAACAGATCATTTCATACAAAGTCTTCTTTTATTCTTTTAAGAATCCTTTTTGGAAAACAATGGTCAGGAAAATACAGTATCCCAGAGAGACCGTTACATCATAGAAGGGTGAAGCTAAAATGGACTTTCTGACAGGAATGAAATTGTTTTTGTTGTTTGAGTTGTTAAATGAGACTTATTAGATTCATAAAGACAGGATCATTTCTCAGGCCTATTTGGAAGAGTTAAATTGGGGAAAGGTGAGAGACTACAGATACAAAAAACATGACCCTGGTCAAAGGTCCCCCTGAGACAGAGACTTCATCACTCAGCCTGATGAAACCCTAGTGTCTGTCACTACCTTCAAAGTCCCTGGTCCAATCTGTTCTGCGTCTCAGACACAAGATTGCTGAATTACAGGCAAATGACCTCAGTCGCTGAGTGAATCTGCCTGGCTTACTTTTCTTTGTCTTAGTATCCTTTTGTGAACAGCCAGTTTCCTTCCCTTCCCTTCCTGTCCTATTTGCATCACTGACAAATTCCACTTTTCCTCTTTTGAGAAAGACATTCTTCCTCAGCCCTGCCCCTGTGGAAGAGCACATTCCACTTCAAGATGAGCTGGAATGCAGCCTTCATCATAAAACAATTGTAAGTGGTTGAGATAAAGCACCCAATAAAGCAGCTGGAAGTCGAAAAAGGCAGCAAGAATGTGCCTTCTTACAGAACAATACTCTCCATCCATCAGCTGAAAAGGGAAATCTGGGACATGCCTTAAAGTTTTTATCAAAATGCAACAGGGCATCAGGAAGTCATATTTGGACCAAAAACAATGAGATTTTTTTCTTACAGTTTCTTGCCTCTGAACAGTCTTCCTGCAGGCTTCAAAATTCTCTCTCTGACCAAATTCAGCAAAGTTGCTTTTTCCTCTTCCCTTTGATTGAACCAGAGCTTTGGGAAGGGCAGCGAAGTAAGCCCAAATGAAATTGCCAAACTTATGGTTCTCAAGTAAATGAGATTTTCTCTAATGCTTACCAACTGTCACCAGGTCAGATGGATTTTTCTGCTTGAGGTCCCCTGATGCATTAATTTCTCTGCTGTCTTACAGCATCCCTCTGAAAGCAACCCAGCAACCATAAAAACATAAAAAGAAAATGCATAGCATAACTGGTACACAAAAGGACAGGAAGAAATAAAAAGTGAGGAGAGGGAGCTAAGAAAGGTCTTGAGAGAAGCATGTCATTCACTTGATTTCCAATTCAGAGGGCAATTCCCACGTCACTCTACTCACACCTATCAGAAAATGGCAGCGTGCACTAGATCTTGGCCAGCAGAACTAGAAATTTAAATGGTAGCTACATATTCTCTTGATTCATCTACTGCAGTGAATTAAAACACAAACAAATAACCAAGAAACTTTGAAGGCAGTGAAATCACAATATGTAAGGCAGCTGACAGCTGATCTTATCCACAGGGCTTCCTCTCCCCACAGTAGCTGCCCAGACAAGCCTCCAAGCAGGTGTAGGGCTGGAGGCAAAGAATTTACTATGCTAGAGGGTTTTAGTGATCCAGCAAGTGGCAATATGAGATGTAATTTCTCTGAATACAAATGGCTATCATGTAAGTCAATGGGCAAGAGGACCCTCTCTCTAATGTATTCACATATGGCTTCTTACTCGCTCCAACTTCTTGGGCTCAAAATTAGTATCACTTTTAATAAATACCATCACCTACCATTTCACTTCCCTCATCTTCCTTCCTTCAAAAGCATGTCAACCCATGTGTGTAGCATGCCTCTCATGTCCAAGGCACTGTCTGGTCATTAAAAATGCATAAATAATAAATAATAAAGATGGTAGTAGTAGCAGTAATAGAAAATACTTACATAGAGTGTGCTAAGTGCCAGGCCCTACCCTAAGCTCGTTATATGTATTATTAAGTCATTCATCCATCTAAACAATATTCTAGGAAAGATGTGACCATTATTTCTAAGTTATAAAGTTATAAATGAAGAAACTGAGGGCATTACAAATATGTAATTTCCCCAAAGTCACATACCCAGCAAATAGAAGAGCTGGGATTTGAACCCAGGAAGTCAGGCTCCTGCATTTGTGCTTTGAGCACATTTGCTTTATGTATTGTGTCTTTAGAGATAATAAGAGGAATTAGGATGAATTAATACAATTTCATTCATATTATTGTCTGTGCTGAAAAAGAGATGTTTCTGCTCCTAGAGCTTCAAAGGTCTTCTCCTTTTTGGAACTTAATAAAGGGGTGTAGACCATGTGAGAAGGTTGTATCTTTCCCTTCCAGATCATTCACTGCATTACCTATTCTTTGTTAGGTATTTTATAATCCAATATCATTAAAAAATCCTTCTGAGTAGATTTTCTTTTCATTAAGACAATTTCTTTTTTTAAAAAAAGATTTTATTTATTTATTTGACAGAGAGAGAGATCACAAGTAGGCAGAGAGGCAGGCAGAGAAGAGGAAGCAGACTCCCTGCTGAGCAGAGAGCCGGATGGAGACCTCGATCCCAGTACCCTGAGATCATGACCTGAGCCGAAGGCAGAGCCTTTAACCCACTGAGCCACCCAGGCGCCCATAAGACAATTTCTTTAGATCAGTTTTAGACTCACAGGAAAACTGAGGGAAAACATGGAGATTTCCCATATATCCCCTACCTCACACAAGCGAAGTCTCTGGAATATATATTTTCAATCAATGAAAGAAAGGAGAGTTAGAGGAATTAATTTGTTCACCAATCTGTAACAAATAAGGATCAGTTGTGACTCACACCCCAGCTCACCACCAAGACCATGTTCTAATGCTTTTCGTATGCTGCATCTTGCATGGGGGATGGTCAAAGTTGCTCATTAATGCCTCGGATTACCTTTATTAATACCATGAATCCCTTTCTCCAACTTCCTTCTTTTGTACTGTTTATGTCTCCAGGTAATACTTACACCTGTGTATATATTTTGCAAAGCATATCTACGGCCTTTCACTTAGGGACCATTGGTCCTCGAAAGTCTGAAATGCGGCAGAAGGGCAGATGCTTCTCTCCCGACATCACAGGTCATGAAAGAGACCTGTGGCATGGTTGGAGACTTGTGCACTCCAAGGCCTATAATTTTCCACTCCCTCATCCTAACCCCTGATCCCTGGCCTACACAGACGCTTCTGAATGTCTGAATATGTATGATCTCTTTCACTCATCAAAATGAGCCACAGAGCTTTGGGGACTTGACGGAAATCATCAGGAAACCACAAAGCCAGGTCACACCAGAAGGGCTGAACCAGTTTTGAACCTGGGCAAGAATAATGAAACTGCCTCAATTTAAGTGAGTTTTCACTTCTCTTTCCCACCAAACCAGCAGACAAGAAGTACAAATAACATACATGTGATTAAAAAACAAAGTGAGAAGTTCTTTCCATGATAATCAGTGGTCCGACTAGAATCTGTCACGTTGAAGGACCTGGACCCAGAGGTTTACAGATTCATAATGTAGCAGTGCTGTGGGCAGAGCCAGATCCACAGGTAAGTGCCGTCCTAGTACTATGGAAAAAAACTCTTGCAACTGCAGTCCTCCTTCTGAGTTCTATCCCTTACTGTGTCACCGGGTGTGTAGCAGGCCTGGGCATGGCCTACTGTGCCTACAGATAAAATCACTAAGGTCACTTGTGTAGGCTTAAAAAGTGCTATCCCTTCCAGATGTCACTGGGTATCTTTTCTGGGCTGGGTGTGAGACCATGGGTAGACTGTTGGGTGAAACAGCACTTCTCCCTAAAAATCTGGTTTTAATTAACTGGGGCTTTCTGGACATAAAGCCTCCTGTCGAAGAAGTTCAGTGACTTTCTAAATCACCTGAGAACTTGAAAATACTTGAAACAGGTGCCCACAAATTTCCCTTGATTTTTATGGGACCCTGGAGACTCACTTTAAAGAACTTGAATCCTATGTGCAATAAGCCTTAGACATTACAGACCCATTGGATGGGCTGGGCATCTTCAAAAAGAAAAAAGCTATAGGAAATGAAATATTAAACCTTTGGAGAAAAATCCCCTGGGGGAAGAAGTCAACTGTGGCCAAATGAGCAAGAAGGACTGAGACTTTGGTTCTGAGTAGCAGTTAATGTCCTCACAAGCTCCCCTCTCCCCCCAGGTACAAGCCATCGTGACTCCAGAATGCCAGAGATCTTTGTGAAAGAGAGGGATATAGAATTGAGAACTTGTCCTTAGAGGCCCCACAGCTCTGAGTTAGGAAGTCCTCCTGGAGCTCTGATCAGACAAGGCAGAAGGTATTTCCCTCCTCGGTGGCAGGGAAGAGAAGCAATGGTGTTGGTGAGTTAGAGTCCAGAACTGTGTGACCAGGACCCATGGGCAGCGGGAAGACTGGAGGTCTCCGGGGCAGGCTGGGCATGGTCAGCAGGCGAGTCCTGGCTCCAGTGGTGGCACAGATGCAGACAGCCCTGAGGAGAACTGGCGGCACTGTGAGCAGCAGCAAGGGCCATGTTCAGGTGGCCAAGTGACAGCAGGAAGGTAAAGGGGTCAAAGCAGAAGTACAGTGACCACAAAGCAGCACATGGTGGCCCTGATCCCCTGTGAGACAAATCCCAGCCTGGAATTTCAGAGGAGGGGTAACTCTGTTCTCTACCCTTAAATTCGAAGAAAAGAGCAAGGCGGGAACTAGGGGGGTCAGGTGACACCTGTAACATACTCAGAGATTTTCTGCCACTAGAGGAGAGAGGATCATAGGAGAAGATCAGATATCTTGTCCATGAGGCAGGCAGGGACTTCAGAGCACAGAGGTTCCACCTACGATTACAAATATGGCACACGTATAAGCATCACCGTGTGAAGCCTGGGACTTACATATTACATATATAACATTTGATGTTCCAACCACATCAATGTGCAGTCTCCGTTATTTGGAAAGAGTGTTGATAGATAGAGTTATGTTTCAGTAGACTGGTCCTTGGAGGCCTCTGTAATTCATTCTCTGCCATCTTTCTTAATTTGGCAAACTTTCTTTTTTTTATGGTTTTATTTAATTATTTGACAGAGAGAGAGAGAGAGAGAGAGAGAACACGCACACAAGCAGGGTGAGCTGCGGGCAGAGGGAAAGGGAGAAGCAGGCTTCCCACTGAGCACAATGCGGGGCTCAATCCCAGAACCCTGGGGTTATGATGACCTGAGCCAAAGGCGGACACTTAACCCACTGAGCCACCCAGGCACCTCTGGCAAACTTGTCTTGTACATCAACTGCGTGCCAGATAGTAGGCCAGGGCTGAGAATACAAAAATACACACACAAAATAAATATGGTAGAGTCTATGGTAGACTTCAAAATAACAGTTTACTGAGAAAACTGACCTATTAAATCATAAACATAATGTTAAGTGAGGAGCATCACAGGAGGCGCATGGCTGGGTTTACGTTGATTCAAAGGAAGGGCTTGGGGGTAATTAAAGGCGGCAGCAGGATGGACGTGCTACACAGGTCTTAATAGGGTCAATGAGTTTGTTCTGACAACAAATAGGAGAAAGGGCATTGGCTCTGTAGGGGCACCTGGAGAATGCCCAGCATAATTACTAGGGTCCTTCTCTCTGCTCTGCAGCCTGGAAGCTGGACTTCCATACATGGCCTCCTCCCACATTCTCTGTGTTAAGCAGGAGATTAGAGAGGACAGCTCCCACTCTGCCTGGCCAGGGCTCAGCAGAGCTGCATTCCTCCATCTAAGACCCAAACACCCTGCTAAGTTCTGGGGACAGGGGGAACGGTTACCAAGAGGGGCAAGTTTAGCAGCTGCCTATTGCTGCTGATGGCACGCTAGTTACCCTCCCTTATTGTCCATACTCTGTAAAGGTCAGCTTTTCTTGTGCACCTCTGTTCCTCGTCGGGCCCCTGCATGAGGCAGCGTGCTCAGCACAGGGGATCGGGTATGTAGAGGAGATGGGAAACGGCCCTGCTGACTGTTCCAATGGCTGGGGGTGGAAAGAAAGAAGCCTAGAGAGGGGCTGCAACTGGACAGGCTCTCCGGGGCCAGGCTGCAGGGAGCCTATGGTTAAGGAGAGGAGTAAGAGACCTTATCACAGAGCCACCTAATACTACTGGGGTTTATGTATTTGGCTTTCTGGTGATTTCCTTGGAATTCCTCAGAATCTCATATAATTCATGGCTTTGGATTAAAAACCTTGCCCTCCCACTGAAATACAGAATAAAGCTTTCAAATAACTTGCTTGAGAGGCAATAGAACTCCCTCTGTGTTATGCTGAGAAACCCCATGAATTACTCTTAGAACTGAAAACATGGCGCTTAGGTGAGGAAGCAGTTTTCCCTTCTCAGTGTGGAAAATTCTTAAACAAATCATCTGCTAGTGGATGATCCAGAGTTGACTGCTCCCCTAGAATTAAAGAGTTGCTATTTTTCACTTCCTCTTTCCTCTAAACAACCACTGAATTAACCTGCAAACATGAGCCAGGTGAGAGTGATTGCAAGCACAGAGAATACAGGGGTCCGTATGTTCCGCATTCTTTTTGTTTTTTTTTTTTTTTCAAAGATTTTATTTATTTGACAGAGAGAAACACAGCCAGAGAGGGAACACAAGCAGGGGGAGTGAGAGAGGGAGAAGCAGGCTTCCCGCCTAGCAAGGAGCCTGATGCGGGGCTCGATCTCGGGACTCCGGGATCATGACCTTAGCCGAAGGCAGTCGCTTAACCAACTGAGCCACCCAGGCGACCCTCGTTCCGCATTCTTAAACTCAGACCTTTGTCTTCTCAGAGACTAGAAGGAGAATCCAGCAGAGAAGACAGTTCTTTGCTACTGAGCACAGTGTATTTAACATAATATGTTATTGTCGGTGGACTGACTGCTCTAGAACAGAGATGCTTGGGTAAGCCCTCCGGCCACTTCTGGATGAGGCAGATATTGTAGGTGGGCAGAGCCAACACCCATTCCTGATGCCTTTATCCTTTGTGAACCTCCATCATGGAAAGTAGGAAAGTTAACTATTCACTTCCCTTGCAGGAAGGACCTGTGATAAGATTATGGCCAATGCAATGTAAGTGGAAGTCTGTCGAGGGGTTTCTAGGAAACTTTTGCCTTTCTGATAAAAAGGGACAATTGCAGTTGGCATCATCCCCTCTTCCTTTCTTCCTAACTTGAACATGGAAGGGCTGTCTGGAGCAGCAGCAGCCATTTTGTAAACCAGAGGTAATAGCTCTGAGGTCAAAAAGGATACAAAGGGACTAAAACCAAAATGGCATAGCTTAGCAGTTTAAAGAATAACCATGATTCTAACTCTAGATTTCTTGTTATAGTAGATACTATTTAGGCTCTTGTTTGTCAAGTAATCTGTTCTTACAGCTAAATATGTTCCTAACAAATACAAAGGAATCACAGAAAACCCACAGCTGTTCCTTAGCTCTTATTTCTCAATTATCTGTGCTTTTAAGATAATATAGCATGTGCTCATATAATGAGCCAGTATTTTTTTCCAGGATGACCTTGACATGTTTCTTCATAGAAATTAATATCATTATCTCAACTGACACTCATTTGGCAGGAACAGTAAGTCCACTTCCATTCCTGGCCAGCTTGGACTCCATATTATTATAATCAGTTTGAAAAGACCTTCCCTTCTCTAATCCCTATTCCCACTCTCATACTCAGTTGGCAAAACCCCAACACTCTAGAAATCCAACTACCCGCCTTCTCCTTGTGGGCATCCAAGCTGCCCAATGTTGTAGAGTGGTTTGACACTAAGTACATAGCTGGAAACCTCAAATGGTCCCTCAGCTCTGCCCAAAAATCTAATCACATTTCTTAGGGCTTACTTTTCCACTCTCAGAGATGGTTTTCATGCCCTCTGTTCTCTTCTCAAATTTCCTATTCAACCTTCTCCCGCATTCTCATAGTTTACTCAGAAACTAGGAACTGTCAAGGAGCAGTCCAGGTAGGCCTCCTCCTCCTACAATTGAAGAAATAGCTTTTTTTTTTCTTTCTTTCCTTTTCAATTAAATGTAGATCCCCTCTTGATCCACCCTTGCTAGTCACAGTGGTCTTTGGGCCAGCAGCATCAGCATCACCTAGGAAACTGTAAGACATGCAGAGTCTCAGGTCCTTCTCCAGACCTGCTGAACCAGACTCTGCCATGCGACAGGCCCCCCAAGGGTAAAACATAAGCACAAACACTAACATTTGAAAAAAGCACAACTCTTGACTTTACCCCTTCTTAAGAACTTTGTTCCCTTTGTCATTCTTTCTCCTGAGTCCACAATTTGATTTTCCCTACTGATAGAATAATAATGAATGCTTATCAGAACAAACACTGTCTAATACTTCCTAGCTGAGGAAATCCAAACGCGCTAAGGACTGCATTCCTTTGCAATAATTACTCCCTTTCCCTGCCTTGCTTTACCACATTCCTGGGCCAGTCCTCCATGTAGCTGCCTCTACTTCCTCCTCTCCCATTCACTCACTGACCCATCCTGGTTTCTGTCTCCTCTATTCCACCAAAACAGTTGTTGCGGAGGATATCCATCATCTCCACAAGCAAAACCCAATGCTCACTTCTCTGATCACGTCTCCCAGATCTCTCACAGCTGAGCACTCCTGCAGAGATTCTCACACTGCCCTTTCCCACCCTACATTCTTCAGGCTTTCCTCCTTCCTCTTCAGTGGCTCTCCCACAGTTGTGTTTTAGCCAACTCCTCTCCCTTTACCTCACCACTAAGTATTGGGATTCTTAAGGCTTCATCCTGGGCCTCTTCCCAAGCATATCCTCTGGCGATCTCAGTGCAATTGCATGGCTTTGAAGATCACCAAAATGCTGATGCTTCCCAAGTGTCTAGCTGTAGGCTCTGTATTGCTATTTGGTCCATTCACCTGTTTATGTGATATTTCCCTGTGGCTATCTTGTAAATATCTCAAAGCTGACACTTTTAAAACTGGACTCTGGATTCTGACCCTCTCTTATGGAAAGCTTTCCTTCCTTCTTCTCCATCTCAGTGAATGGGACTGCCTCCATCCAGTGGTATAAGTCAGAGAGTTAGGAGTCATTCTCAATGCCTCCTTCCCTCATTCCCTACAACCAATAAAACTTTCTCCTTTGTCTCCAAAATACATCTCAAATCAGTCTCCATCTCTCCTTAACCATCTTAGCCAAGTCACCATTGTGCACTTGAACCACCACAGATCCTCTTAGCTGGGCTCCCTTCTTTTCAATCTTGCCTCCTCTAACCTATTCTCCATTTGGAAACCAAACTCATCTTCTACAAGTACAAATCTGGTTAAGTACCTGAACTATGAAGAACCCTTCGATGGCTTTTTATTGCATTTTGATTAAAATCTGAATATCTATAAACTGTTCACATGATGTGATGATTCCTGTCTACCTCTCTGCCATTCTTCTCTCTCCCTCTGTACTCAGCTTCCCCTTAATTCCTTGAAAATTGTTGTCTTTGGCACATCAGGGTAACATAATGTTTTCTTTTCCTAGCTGCTTCTAATCCTTTAAAGTCCAGCTCAAGTATCTCCTCTTTAGAGAGCCCTTCCTTGGCCTCCATATTAAATACTCCCCTGTGCTCTTCCCTTACTCTCTCTTCATTGCAACCTGTTTATTTCATAGCACTCACATGTGCATATTGCCTTACCTGCCTACCCACCATGAGATGGTGCCTGCTTTATTTCCCAACATGAATCTGGTACCTCCCATGGTGCCAGGTACAGAGTAGGTGCATAGAACACAAACTCACCTGTCAAACTATCTCCATCTGTCCAACAAGAAAGGGACTTCTTAACATGTGTTTTCTCACCACTAACAATTGAAATATATATATATTATAGACCTAGCAAAGACTTTTGGAATTTGCAATAGATAGAAGTTGGGGGAAATGCTTTAAAAGTTGCAAGAAATATTCCATTTCTCAAGGGGTAGAAGAGTGCTTTAGTCTTTGAGGAAGGCAGTTTTCTCGATTTAAGAGAACTGTTAGAAGTGAGCCCTTTGTTTTGACATTAAAAAAAAAAAAAAAAAGCAAGTACCTACCAAGTTTTCTTTGAGTAAACTTTGAAGTGATCATTTACCTAAAGGCAGATGTTGTAGTCTGGATACCAAGCATGCCAGGTGATCTGAATGGTTGACTATAGTCACAGCAGAGCCTGTATTTGTATTTTGCTCCCCCTCGTTAATGGACTGGGAAACTGTGTTATCATGCGGACCCTATCTTGTACTTTACCTGCCATTATCTCTTGTTTTTTGGACTATGTATGGCATATTTTTGTATGTCAAAGCTCCATGGGACCTGAAGACTCTACGAGTTAAAACAGTAGCAGCTGCCATTCTCAAGAACTTACTACCGATGGATCAGGCACTGGGCTAAGAACCTAATCCATTCTGTCTCAGTTACCTTTCTTTGTCTCCAACTTACATTTGAAAAAATGAGGCTCAGACTGATTAAGTTATTTTTGAAATATGGTCCAGCCACTTAGCAGCAGAGTCAGAATCTGAATTTAATTCTAAGCAGTGTTAATGGGTGTGCCTTAACTAGGCAGCATTAAGGCAGTGGCCCATGGGTCTTCACCTCTTGCCAGGACAAAAGCACTAGAGAAGGAGTTCACTGGACTGAGGCCCTCCCACAAAAGGTGTCCCTGGAGGCTGAAAGCATTGCTATTGGCCAATACGCGCTGAGTCATGATCCTGCCGGTGCCAGTGGGCATTGCCATACTCCTGTGGGTGAGGCAGGCTTTTCCTGCATGGAGAGTGCATTTCCACTGCCAACTGTCTCGGAAATAGGTTGCTTCTGGAACAGGACATAAGGTTCGGAGAGGTGGCCCTTAGAAGAAAGAAACTAGAAAATCCTACCATTCCCTGGGCCTTGGTTCTGAGGGCTGGGCATGCTTGGAGAACATGGAGTGGCCTGGACTCTTCACATCTGGGCCATTGGGCTCTTCGGACCGCCAGTCAAAACACAGCTGTTAAGTTATGCTCTGCTCACAGTTGTGGCATCCAAATCAAGAGAAGAAACTTATCTCCAATTTGAGAAGGAACGTGTTTAAAAAGAAAGGGGGGCAGGGAGTCAACAGGCCCAAAGCAAAGCTGTGCTAAGCCCTGCATCAGTAAACCAAGCCTTAATACCTAACCTAATTGCAGTTTCAGCCTGCCCCAGAAACGTAACCTTCAACCAGTCAATCTGGAATTACCTGGTCAGCACTAATGAGGTAATCCACTCAGAAGACCCCTTCTGTCCCCCAGAGGAAGATGTGCCCTGAAACAATCTGCTCTTTCCTTGTCCCTCCTCCATTTCTGCCTATAAAATTTTTCCATTTGTGCTGCTCCTTGGAGCTCCTCTCTAGCTGCTACATGGAATGCTGCCAAATTCATGAATTGGTGAATAAAGCCAATTAGATCCTCAAACGTATTCAGCTGAAATTTGTGTTTAGCAAATGATAAAGAGGAGAGCAGTTACCTGCCCCACCTCCTAAGACCAGACTGATGTTTCATTCAATGACCTGAAGGAGGTAGAATCCTGGTGCTTTAAAAAGTGTCAGGAGCATTGGAGTGGCATCATGAGAAAGAATAAAGAATGCTAGGGACCTCTTGAGGGATCTCTTTCTGAACACTGGCGAAAGAACACTGCAGGACCCAACCTAAAAGGCCATTTTGTCTTCACCTCCAGGATGACAAGAATCCAGCCTCTCTCATTCATAATTTATTACTTAATATATGTGAAATTATATTTCTAGTCATAGGCTGGTGAGACCTTTTCTTGTTTAAGGTGGCATTCCTTGACTTATGACTTGCATTTTGTGTTTGTATTTCAGCCAGAAATCATTCAAGTGTTGTGACAGAAACCCAACTCAAGCTACCGTATGCAGAAAGGGAACTTTTTTAAAAATAAAGATCTTATGTATTTCTTTGACAGAGAGAAACACAGCTAGAGAGGGAATACAAGCGTGGGGGAGTGAGAGAGGAGAAGCAGGTTTCCCGCCGGGCAGGGAGCCCGATGCAGGGTTCGATCCTGGGTCTCTGGGATCATGACTTGAGCCAAAGACAGTCACTTAACCAACTGAGCCACCCAAGTGCCCCCAGATAGGGAACTTACTGGCCCATGTATCTGAAAAGAAGTGGCTAAGAGCTTGGAGCTCAAACATGTCTTAAGGACTCAATACAATCCTCTCTTTCTCCTGACTTTGCTTTTCTGTCTGCTGGCTTCATTCTTAGATGAACTGCCCCATGTTGTAGCAAAGACAGTCCTTGGCCAGTCCTATGTTTTATAACCCTTATAGCTAGCAATCCCGAAAGAAGAAAGGGCCACTTTTCCAAAAGTTCTCACAAAAATCCTAGAGAGGACTATGATTGGCTTGGCTTGGGTCACATGCCCACACCTGACTCAATCAGGGTCCAGGTTAAAGGGATGGGATAATGTGGGTGACCAGAGCTGGGTAACAGCGGAGGGGAGGGCCATGGGATTGAAGAGCCCCATTCTAGCTCTTGAAAGGAAAAGATGCTAAACTGACAAAAAGGAACTTAGGTCCCTTTCAGTAAGAAGCACATAATCAGCTAATAATTTAAGCAAAGGCCTTTACTAGTGGGAAATTGAGATGGTACATGAATGTGCAGGCACAGGGAATATCACAGAATGACTAGGAAGAAAGGAAAAATCCTAGGGGTAAAAAAAGGAAAGGGATGACAAAGAGAAAAGAAAAGAAAAGAAAAAAAAAAAAAAGAAAACAAAAAAGGTGGTGGGGGGTGTGAAAATGTGTTGATCTCAAGGAGCCAATCATGCAGTTGAAAATACACCATAAACAGTATAGGTAACCCATGGTTTCCTGAAGGTACAGAAATGATTCCCAGAGGTGAGGCCCTAGAATATACAACCCAAGACAATATCATCCCCTTCAGTTCTAAAGGATAAATGAAGGCCATTCACAGCCTGGAATTTGAGATACACAGAGGAAAGGTGGCCACATGAAATTCACAGGTTTTAGATTTGTCATCTGTTATTTCCTGTAAATTCAGTTTCCGTGCAGGGGACCCATATTTTAAAATAATCACAGGAGTTCTGGCAAAGGGAAACAGGCCAACAGTGGCCACTTTCTTTGAAGTAGGCTACCAGTGGGATCTATATATGATGAAACTAATACAGTGTTTTGCATGTAATACTCAGCCTGGCCAAAGACAGGAAAAAAATCAATCTATACGTCGGTAATGACCTTGAGACAGTCTGAAGAAATCTTAGCAAAAGGTTTTGATCAGGTCCAACTGATCAAAACTGATCTCTGGAATGACAGCCTGGCTGTGGAATCCTGTTGTACAGAGTAATATCTGGAATCAAGGCAGGTTTCATAAACCATAAACTATCTAGTAGCAAGCATATAAGTGTCTTCATGTCTGAATCCCTTTAAAAATAAGAACGGGCATGCTGACAGTGAGGGGCCATACAGAGAATGAGAGAAAAATTTTAGAATATATTGCAACTGACATTTTATTTTCACAAAGAAACCTGCACAATATAACACTGCAAGATGGGTTGAATTCCCTAAGGCACAGGTAGCCAAGAGACTGTGTTTCACATAATCATGTGACAGAAGGTTGATCACCATGGCTTTAGCCGGAGGAGCAACAGAAAGATGTGTCTTATTTTCAACATTTCCATTCATCTTTCCTCCATAATCCCCCAGTACCTTGTCCACATACACCTTCATCTACAATGCTTGGATTTTTCCCTGGTCAGTAGTTCTTTCAGTGACATGACATCTAGCAATGTGAAAAAGAGTAAAAGTCTCAAAGAGGTAAGGAATATCCATGGGGCGATGTGAATTATAGAAAGAAGAAAAGGAACAGTACAGGTGTCTTCCTATCAGTCAGCCCCTCAAGGAACTAATCAGTTCCATTACAAATCCTCAAAACAATTATTTTATTGAAACTTAAACACCAGCCAACATTCCTGTTACATCATTTTCTAGGCGCCACTCATCTTTCAACTTCAAGTGCTAGGATGTTATATTACTTGGTTCTGAAAATAAAATACTAATAAATACTGTTGCCAATTCATTTTAATCAGCCCTATCTTGAAATAGCTGTTTACTAATTTTGCATAATATAATTAAATGCCCAAACACTATATTTAAGAAACATTAAAAGTATCACTTACCCTAATGGGAGTTGGGAAATTCCAAATTTAGAAGGTCTACAACCCCTGGTGTTGTGAAAGTAAGATTCTCCATGAGGACAGCAAATTGAAATGGGAATTAGATAGCACAGCTCCTTTTCTATTATATACTATGATTACTATAATACGTGAAGAACACAAAAGTTGGGAGCCGAAAAAGGCTTAGAATCTGGTTCAACATTTCATCCCTTAGTGATTCCAGCCCACAGAGATTGAATTTGATATTAGGTTTTAGAAGCTCCTAGCCATGAGAGTTTGCAGAAAAAGGAAGAGGGGCATGGCAAAGCAAGTTAATTATTTATTCCACTTCCCAGACTATTCCTTCTTGATCATTTGTTGTCTTCCCACTTCCTCTAGCACCTCGGAGGAAACCTTGTGGTCATCCTTAACTTCTCCTTCTTCCCTAGTGCATAGCCTTAACAGTCTCATGTCCTATGATTCCTATCCATTCCACATAGCATTTACCCTAGTGAGGCTAGGTCCTGTCATATCTTATATGGCATATTGCAACGATCCTTTGATTGGTCTTCTACCATCCAATATAATTTTACTCCAGTCTTTACTCCTCATGCTACCTAATTAGCTCCTAAAATGGTGCATGTGTTTCACTCCCACTACGTGAACCCCACCAATATACTTCAAACTCTTATTGCAGGAATTCACATTTCCAGGCCATATTCCTAATACGTTTTGAATGCTCCTTCACTCAAATACTCTATTTCAATCAAATCAATCTACTTCTCCTAGAGTAGATAAAAAACCTAGAGTTCTTTAGAATAGAGTAGATAAAGAACCTAGCACATAAGGGAGGACAGGAAATACTTGTTTTACCTATTTGGAATAAAATAAAGCTACTGTATCCCTTTTGACTTTTGCCCAGGCCATTCCTCCTATTAATGCTTTCCCTTCTCTTTGTCACTTCTCAAAATCCAATCTCTCTTTTAGGAGGTCAAGTTCCAACCTCTTCCTTGAAGCCTTTTCTGTCCATCCTACTTTGGTCATTTGCTCTCTAAATGCCTACAACAGTTCTCTGTCAACAGCAGTATTTGTTTTCCATTAGAGAGAAAGTTGGAGTATTTATCCACCAGTTTCCATCCATCATGGCTTGAGATCTGTCTCCAGGAGCATTGACTTTCTGCCATTTTGGCCTGCCCCGTGCATAGACCAAGAATATTTTCACCAAGGAAAACCCTCAGCAAAACACAGCAGATCTTGCAATAGAAAGCTGCAGGATTGTAAGGGAATCTTGAGTGCCTGGGGGTGTGGCAGGGAACATCCTTTCATCGAGTCACAGTGCAGGATGGCAATGAAGGGCTTCCCCAGCCAACCTCTCATCTTTCAAATATGCTTCTCCCTGCCCTCCTGTTAGAGCAGTGACGCTATCCTCTCAAGATCAGGAACTCTACTAACTCCACTCTCTAATGACTAGACTACTGAAATGATTGGTATGATAGCAGAATTGATAATTAATTCATGCAAATAATAGATACCATTATTAGAAATAAGGGTTTTGAGAGTCTCTGACTATATGTTGTTAAATTATTAATATGTTACTCCTGTTGGAATCAGAGAACACCAAAGAGATATGGCGCTGAGACCTCAAAATGTGAAATGAGGATAGTACAAGTCTAGATCCTAATCTTACTTGGAAGGAGTAATGGTGGTCACTTCTGGACCAGGCTGAATAAAGCTTAATTTTGACTGTCAGTGTTCTATACATGGTGTTAAGACTGAATACCTCAGACTTTGGGGAATATAGCTGTGGGTTCTGATATTTTTTTGGTGAAGATAAAAAGCCAGCATCAGAGCTTTCCTTGGGAAGAATTGACCATTTCTACCCTCAGTGGTCCTGGGAGGAGCTAGCTTTAGGACAAGATAAAGACTAAAGAAACAAGGGTGCCTGGGTGGCTCAGTGGGTTAAAGCCTCTGCCTTTGGCTCAGGTCATAATCCCAGGTCCTAGGATTGAGGCCCGCATTGGGCTCTCTGCTTAGCAGGGAACATGCTTCCTCCACTCTCTCTGCCTACTTGTGATCTCTCTCTATGTCAAATAAATAAATAAAACCTTTAAAAAAAAAAAAGACTAAAGAAACAGGCTTTTAAGGAACTAATACTTTGAAAAGAAGATAAGCATATAAACAAGTGATTATTAAAATAAACAATTATAAGGAAGAACAGGAAAACTGGGTTATCATTATCTTCATTACAATTTAGCTGCCCACACAAGTTTAGCCTGAAATCCTCTGAATCAGTTTCACAAAAAGGAAAACACAAACCATATTAAGGACCCACACAACCAGAAAGGAACCATTTTATCCTGCAAAATAATGTCCAAAGTGATGGAAACTATGCCAGGAAGAAATGGGTTAAGGCCTAGGAAAAAAGAATGAGTAAAAGAATTCAAAAACAGAAGCAGTGGTTATACTGGGCTTATTCCTCTCAAAATCTGTGATAAGACTGACTCTAATCTACTGCCACATATTCATACTGATGCTGCTGGAGGCTTCCTAAAGTACTGAACAATGAGTTACTGACCAGCCTGGACCCTTGTTTGGAGGGACATGCCTATGACTGGTGGTCCCCTAGTCATAACCTTCTTCTACTGCTTATGAGATCCAGTGGGGACCGCTATAGTCCCAATACCATAATGGGAAGTCTTCTCTCCATGCCTCTTAGGGAACTTTATTTTGCAACATTTTTTTTTTTTTATTTGCTGTATCCCAGATCAATTGATTTCCAAGGCAAATACATCCACTAAAGCTAGTTTGAAAAAGCTAATTCTGTCATGCAGTGACATAATCACCCCTAACCTACAGAGCATATGCTCTTAGGCCCAAAAGATACTCTTATTATTCTACTCCCACTGGACAGATCCTAATTATTGCCAAGTCTGTTATAATAAAAAGCAAGTCTATTGGTCCAGTCCTCATATCACATAAAAAGATACTAAACATCACACCTGGGAGTTTGGTACCTTCTTTTCTCAATGTGTCCCTTTTTCCCTTTGTTCACAGTGCTGCTAAATGTTATCCTTTAGTCTGAAGCTAATGGATAAAGCCTCTACTTCGTCTACTCTCAGCAGCTGTGGCCATCATCTAAATGAATCTAGGAATTAAATTAATGTGCAGGGAGTGCCTACAGTGTCCCAAACTATATTAAAACTGAGGAATGATGGCCCCACGGAATAAGGTCCTATTTTCTTTGAAGCTCAGAATCTGGGTAAGGAACAGATTAAAACCACCGAGTACACAGTTCACATATCAACTGTGGACTAGAAAGATGGATAACGCCTTAAGAGTACTTTACTTTGGTTCTGGGATTTATTTCTGTACTAACCTGCACAGGTGTGGATGAAATTCTGAGAATCTGTAAAACTTCAATCAAAATAACAAAACCACAATGTGAAACTCTGCCTCTGCCAAGAGGGTGTTCAATTTCTTCCTGGCAGTCCTTTCCAGACTGAAGAGGTTGTCACTGTAGCAGTCAGGCGATCACAGAAAAGAGAAGGCATGCTCTGGGTGGATTCTGGAGAGTTTACAGTGAAAGAACTCTTTATAGATGCTTGGGTGTGATTAAAGAAACCTACAGGCAAAGTTGAGGGTTCCAAGTACAGCACCAGGGGAAGTCACTATCACCCTGAGACCTGAGAGGAGGAGGAGGGAACATGGTATTGGAGGCGGGGTGAGCTGAAAGAATGAAGAGGGGTCCGCAGGGAAAGAACAATTGTCACGGAGGAATGTTGCCCCGACAGAACCACAGTGCAAAAGTAGAGGGAATGGGGGGAAAAAAACTCTGACCTTCCTTTCTTCCTGCCCTTTGATCTCTCACATTGCCTCCCATTGGCCAAATCCAACCAGAAACCAGAGGTCAATAGAGCCCAGAGGGTGTAGCCTAGAAGGGTCAGGATAGAGGAGGGTGGAAAATGGATTTGAGGAAGGACTGACCATCTATATCCAGACCAAAAGCCAACCTCCACTGAGTTTTCTTTTTCTTGGTCTAAGATAATATGTTCCCAAATGCAGTCCCGATGGGGGCTCTGTGTATGTGAATGGTGGGGGAAGGTCTGTGCATAAATTCACTTGGGAAACTGGGTTAACACATTTAAATATTCACTACTCTAGGAATTTTCAAAGCTGTAGTATACTAAGGTCCATCCTGTTTTTCAATAAATAATTGTTGAGAGCTCTTATGCACCAGGTACCAGGCGGGGTGTTGAGAACACAATGCGAACAGGACAAACTCCTACTTGGATTACTCACTATCAAGCGGAGAACAAACAATAAACAGTAAACAAAAAGCTGACTAAATGCAAAATGTTTCAAGTGAAGTTCCCAGATGAGGATAAAATGGTAACATGTCTCAAACAAAAGTATTCAGTTTGGGGAATCTTTGTTTCTAGAAATTGTTTAGGGAGTGAACGGCTCTCTTTTAGAGAGTCCACTCTAAGTTTTCCTTGACTATCAGTTACATATTTTTATCTGAAATTTGCATAATTAAATGCCTACTACCTAGTTTTTGATGACAGCTTTCACCCGGCCAGTCCTTGGCAGTCAATCAGAGAGTAAATCTGATATTTCTGGAAAATGGGTAATGGGAAGATAACATGAAAAAGGAAAAGCAATATCTTAGTTGTCAAAGCCACTTAAATCAACTTAGCATTTTTTTGCAGCATAGACTTTTCTTAGACTCTACCCCATAAGAGGAGATGATATTGAAATGGCCATGGGTGGATGTGTTTGAGGAAGATATATGTACTTACCAGGTTTTAAGGCAAAGTCTATAGTGGTTTGACAAACATGAGACAGAAATCCTTCCTTTCTTTCAGGAAGAATTTATTCATAATAGACATTTACCTGACTTTTTGGTAAAGGAAAAAAAAAAAAAACCTTCCATTAAGAAACTGTGTGGCTGGGGACCTGGGTGGCTCAGTCAGTTAATCGACTGCCTTTGGCTCAGGTCATGATCCCAGGGTCCCAGGATAGAGCCCCACATCGGGCTCCCTGCTCGGCAGGAAGCCTGCTTCTCCCTCTCTCATTCCCCTGCTTGTGTTCCCTCTCCAGCTGTGTTTCTCTCTGTCAAATAAATAAATAAAATCTTTAAAAAAAAATTGTGTGGCCAATTTTCATAGATACTGTTTGGTGCCCCACCTCAGTCCCCTTACCTGGCTGGTACATGCCAGCTGCTTTAAGTGATTGAGTACTAAGGGCTCCCCACTGCCCCTTCTCACACCTCCCCAAGTCCCTCCCCCATGGTGTAGTAGTTTTACACCAGAGACAGGAGGCCAAGTCTCAGCTCTACCAGAGATCTCATCTTGGCTGAATTTCCCCTCTTCACTTTCTTCCTAGTAAATTTTTCCTAAAGAGCATCTCCCTAGCCCTGACTCTGTCTTCATAAAGCTTCACAGGCAACTGAGAATCAGAAGGAATTTAGCAGAAATCACAGAGCAAGTTAATACAAGAAGACATTAGTGACCTCTTAACTGCTCTAAGGCAACAATCTGAACGAAATGTGGCCACATGATATTAACTACTGTTACAATAACATTTGCATTGCTCATCATGTTTTATAACACACTATCGTCAACTATTTTATTTATCTTCACAGTAACCCAGTGGCCTGAGTGAAATATTAGGATCCCTGTTTTATAAATGAAGAAACTGAAGTTCATGGATAGTAAGGAACTTGCTCCATATCTACTTGTTATTAAGTTGCATAGTGAAAATTTGACAGAGTTTTTTTATTATTAGCACATTTGGAGTTTTTCTGCTTTATTGCCTATTTCATCCACCTTATCATGTTTTGTCATTTCCTAAATTATGATAGTTCATACCATCAGTTTATGGTTTAGTTATCATAAAACTCTGTATTATGATTTGTATTTTAGAATGTAAGACCTTCTAGAATTTCTACAAGGTACCAAAGTAGGCTGCATAATTAAACAATACCTAATTTCTATGAAGTTGATATGTCCAGATACGTCTCTCCACTTAGTCTAAGTTTGACTTGTGGTTCTGCTAAATTAATGTCCATTGATTTCTCAGAAAACCCTGCATTCCCTTCACAAAGGGTTTGGTTTTTGGAAAAACCAAGCAGTACATCATTATTGATTATGTACTGTCTTTCCTTAAGAGCTGTTGAGAATGTGAATACTCTTCTAAATGGGTATTCAGACATAACACTTAATTTAACTCATTTCCGAAACCCAGCCTGTCTCCTAGCCAACGACAACATTGTTTACTTTAGAAATATCAATATGTCTTTTTCTGCCAAAAAAAAAAAAAATGTCAAAAAAGAAAACATTGCCCTAAGGCTAAGCTTTTCTACTTGGAGCAAATATATGATTTTGTGGGAGAGAATAGAAACCATCTCTTCTCTGTGGCTTAAAAGAGTATACCCTCCATTTGCCTTATCTCCTTGAGTTTGTGCAGTTAAAAGTAACAATGAGAATACTGATGAGCCAGAGAGGGAACACAGACTTACTGATGGGCTCAGGCATATCTTGGAAATTATTATTCCAAATGCCTTATGCATTTATTTCTAACTCTTGGCATGCATGAAAGAGTCAAGCAAATTTCATGTAACTTCCATACTCTAAGGGTTCCAGAGGGAAATTACTGATCCCAATTATTTACTTAAACACAAAGAGAAAACTCAAGTAACCTCAGGGTCACACTAAAGCAGCTCCAGATTTGGGTTACAGCTTCTAAATTAAAGGGAAAGAGCAAGCAGTGAAGGCCGTTGGGGTGCACTGAGCAGTCTTACCATAATTAAAGATCCACTTGAAGCCAAATGATGTCCCCCACCCCCTGCTTTGGGAAGGAAGAGGGTTTAGCTATTTCAGCAAATCTCTAAGCATCAGGTGGTTGCACGTTCTTGCCACACAGTTCTGTGCCTATAAGAAGGCAGAGTTCCTTCGGTGTTGTCAATGAACTGATTGTCATGGGCTGTCGTTTTAATTACTTTTTAATCCTCAATAATCATGTTATCAAAGGATTTAAATAATACCCCATGCATGGCATGGGGCTGCAGGCACCACACGCATACAGTATCAGTGTACAATTAGCTCTAATGAGCGTAGAGAGCTTAACTCTGCAAGCTTCAAACAAACATAATTTGCAAGTCGATCAAACGTCACCCAGAGTCAGAGATCTAACTATTAGATTGTTGAAAGGTACAATCTCTTTGGAAGGTTATTACAATAGCAAGATGAAGGAAGATTTGGAACTGAACAAGAAACACCCATGAAGCCCCAGACGACAAAACTTTCCTGCTGCCAATTGGATATATACATTCAAGCAATTGACTTAGTCTGTGGATGGACTGAGACCAGAGTCATTGTCCAGGCGTTTCATGATAGCTGGGTTTGGATCACTGTGTTGGCCACATCTCTCCCCAGGGATGGGTCAACACTGGGAACAGACAGTTCTACTTAGGAGCCTCCATAAAACTCTACTTTGGCTACTGACCTTAAAAGATGGAGACTCCACAGATCTTATTTTTTGTGGAAATTGTAAAAAAATAAGAAGAGAACTGAAGCGATGTAGCAATAGTGGAGAAAAACCTTTTCAAAATTTCCTTTCAAGCTATCTGATGAAATTAACTGGCAAAAACGAGGAGTGGGTTTTTTTGTTTACTATTTTTAGCTTTGTCTGCATAATTGCTTCTGATTCTTGGTGGTGACAGATCAGACATCTGGGTTCTTTCTTAGGGTCCTGAGGGATCTCATTAGAACCCAAGGTTGATAAGGCAGCGGCTAGTTTGATCACGACCAAAGCCACCCATTCCCCTATTAATCTGGCTTACAGGGAGTGACAGTCCCCTAGAAAGCCATTATAACAAGAGATTTCATTCTCACTGCACTTTCCCACATGACATTTGAAAAATATAACTGCTCTGAGAAGTTGGATGATGGGGGAATTAAGGCAGAATTGAAGAACCATTTGCCCCAAATCAGAGAACCGGCAGAGCCAACTACCCGGGTGCCACTGTACATCTGCCAGCTGAAGGAATCAGCCACTCACAGAGATGCACACTGTGTAATCAAATGGATTCTCAGCAAACACCTGAAAATGACAACCAATGTTTGTGAGTCTCTCTAGGACTCACCAGTACCTTCCTTAGTCATGGATTTCTATTTCAGACTTTATATGTATACATTACCAAATGGATTTAAAACGCTTAGAGAATTCTGGATGGAATATAGGGAAGATTCATATTTTTAACACTTCTCATTCTCAAGTGTTTAATGTTAAATCTATCTTCCCAGCGTCATTCAGTCTGACTCACAGATAACGCTAGCATCCAAATACCCATATTGTTGGCAGACTATGGAAAAATTTCTTTTTTCTGACATAACAAATATTTTGCATTCTTGTTCTCCAGTTATCAGGCATCATATTTGTTTTTTAATTTCGGAAATATTTAAAGTCTGTCAAAGTAAACTTAAACGTGTAATGGCAGCCCACCTGCTAAGAGGAAGCGCGTGATTTCAAGGTGCCATCTTGGTTGATTACGCCACGTGTACACGAGACAGTGCATGGCACACACTCACCATGAGTCGCCCCAAGCTTGGGGTCTGTAACCAGCCCCCTGGACAACAGCATCAGATTCCTCTAATTCCTTTCAAAATCTGAGGCTCTTTTAATCAAAGCTTTAAAGAGTATGCAAATCAAGCTACATGCAGAGGGAGGCATTGAAAGAAGTTGAAGATGTACCCTAATATTATTGCACCATTCCTGTTCTAAAGAAATCCATCATTTCCTTTTATAGTTTTAAAAAAAGAAATTACTCATTTCAGAAAAGTAAAGTCCGATCATTTGTATTTGTCTCCATGTTTTCAATGACAGATAGGCATGTTCGTTTATTTGTTCTAATGAATGTCCCTTTTGGTTTTATGAAATCTATTCATCTGTTCTAAATATAATGCTTTATTTTCAATTATTTCAAGAACTGAGTGCATTAATTATCCCAGCAGCAAGGCAAACTAAAATACTGTTTACAGACATTTAAACTCTGACCCTAAGTAGTAGTTGCCCTTCAGGATGATTCATTTTATTTTTTTCCCTCTAGAGGTCTAATCTTTCAACCCTTCCCAGACAACCTATAATTCTGCTCCTTTGCCCTCTCTAAAATTACCCAAGTGCTGTCTGCCTTCAAGGGAGATTTACTGCTCTAATGGCAGAAGCAGTGAAGGTCAGCTGAAAACTTTGGGTCTATCTGCCTGGGGACAGGGGATTCCTCAATAATTTCAGCAGACCTCGAAAATAATGACTGGTTTCCGTAACCTGATGACAGGCAAAGCTACTACCGCCTTGTTGCAAGGAAGTTTGTTTCTTCACTGAGAAGAAGGTGTCTCCTGAGTTCCTGTACATAATAAGGAACTGGTAACAGCATAAACAAGCCATTAGAAACGACGACGACTACAGAGTCTGGGGGGGTTAGTTGTTGCTGTGACCCTTTGGTGCGCACAACATTCGAATCGCATTCCAACATCTTTCACGGGCTTTCTTGGGGGCATGCTGGGCAGGCACCTGTGTTTTATCGCTCCTCATTGAGACCTCTTCAGACCTGGCTTCCTAACTTAAAGGATTTACGAGATGATTTCAGCTAAGTTCTTTGGAGGATTTGGTCTCAGGCTAAGTTAATATCCATAAACTTTGTGAGCTAGAAATGGACTCTGATTGTGAAAGTCAATTCTCCATTGCTTGAGAGGGGCTTCCCTGTGGCTGCCCCTCCACTTCCTACCTGCCCGTGGGTCAGCCGATCCAACAGCAGAAGGAGACCAGATGGGGGGGGTGGGAGGAGAGCAGGAAGGCACCAGAGGTTGGCCTGTGTGCCTGCGCCAAGCCAGATATTGCCAGCCATTCATTCAATATTCACTAAGTCCATTTATGACGAACTCCTTCATATTTTCCAGATCTCTTCCCCTACAAATCACACATTTAAATTCTAAAAACAAAATTTTTCACAGAGAGGACACTGTATCTGTGGGCAAACCCACAGCTATTTAACTGTATAGTGCTCCTTTTAGTCAGTTTTCAGTCTCCAGTGGACAAAAAGTAGAAAGAAAAACAGATCGATAACACGGGGCAAGGCTCTAGAATATGAGAGCTGAGTTCCTCAGACTTGGCTTAATTTTGTCATTGGCATCCTAAAAAACATTATTTTAAATCGAGCTGGAACTGTTTCAAATCCATACCATCTCTTTTCAGGTTTCAATTTCTGTAATTAGGATCATTCAGAAAGCACCAAATGAGTACCCCAAACGCATCACTGATGCATATTAAAGAGACATGATTTCTACTCTCAAGGAACATATAATTGGACAATTTTCTATAAAGTAGTCTTCAAAAAATCATTCCCTTCCATTCCTTAGCCCTCATTAGCCATTCTCAAAGGGTGATATTGGCTTCCTCCTTCGATCTGTGTGAAGCTGGAGATTCTCATCTTAGTCTTAAAATGTCTTCAAAGAATTGGTCCCTCTTAAATCTCTTTACAGTCTTCACTGTTCCTTCAATGCGCTTCTTCTTCAGTGTTTCACAAACTTCCATAGTCATTTGGTATTGTTCCTTCCTTCCTTTCTCTTAAACTGGATTCATGAACAAATTAAATGCTACAAACTATATATATATTCATAAGCTATTTGGCTTTTGCCCTCATTGTAAGGTAAAACTCATTCAGTTTTAACAGCTAACTATTTTATTTTGTAGTGCTGGTATGTCTATACTCAGAAAACACACAGAGAAAAAGTTATTGGTGTTCTAAATACTAGGCCATTACCTCACTAATTGCTATTCTTGTTTGGAGCTACTTATGCAGGCTTGAAGGACATAATTTAGTCTAGCTTCCTTAAATAAGTTTCTGCCTCATTTTTCTTCCTTTATTCACACTTGCTTTGTCCCTTTTTCATCCTTCAGTTTGATTATTAATCACTTGTCCTTGTTTTCCACCAAACTTAGATTAAATTTCTTAATAAAAATCTCCCAAATACTAAATCAGCATTTCCTATACTGCAAAAGACACAATTTATTCACATTTTGCTAAGGATTTGCCATCTATCCACAATAGCATCTGTCTCCAAAAACAAAGGCAGACATAGTACTGTTGTTGATTTTTATATTTTAGTTTTTGGCTTCCTCAGCAGCTCTGGATTTATTGCCCCATTACTATGATTTGGTCCCTTCTTCATCTTTGTGTTGTTGACCCTTCCATGTACTCACTGATACAATTACTTTCCTTCAGAAATGGAAATAAATCTGCTCCAACTTGGGATGGAATTATAATTTATTCCCCTGGCTGACTTCTTTGATTAGTTTCTCACTTTTCTTTAAGAGTAGAGGATGACTTTACACACTGTCTCTTTGTCCTTTCTTGTCTACTTGAGTCAACACCCTAGAGCAATTCAGTAAGGGTCAGGAAGCGTTGGTTACACATACATTTTTCCAGCCCCAATAAATTCTGCACTACTTCTCTAAGGTTTCATCAACGTAACCTGTCTAGTCCTTGGCAAAACCAATGGGCCTGCCTTGAAGTTTTTCAAGGAAGGAACCTAACATCTCCTGAGTGCCTTTCATGCAGCTCTCATTACCACATTAACTCATTTAAGTATTGCAAACTCATGAATTATGTACTATTACCCCGATTTTGCAATTAAGAAATCAATCATCTCACAGGTGGAGTGACTTTGCCCAAACTACATAGTACTTAAACAGTGGAGGTGAAATTAATGCCCAAGTCAGCCTGACTTCAAAAATAGCCTTTTTGTCTACGATACACCGTATCATTCTGCCTTTTCAAGAAACAGAAGAACAAGACCTACCAACCTACTTTCTCTCCCAGTTGGAATAATAAAATGAAATTCACATTCTTTGTTAATGTCCTATCATATGTTATTCGCAGGCGAGTGGGGACAAGTAAGTCAGTCCATGAGGGGGTCATGGTAGAAAGACTTTATAAAGTCATTTTCTGTCTTTAACTCTTAAAGTTTATTTACACCTCTGTTCAAACTATTCCCTTACAATTTAGAATCACCCCTAACCAGCTCTCAAAGCTAGTCAAAATTTATTCGACTTTTATTATTACTTGCTCTTGACTACCGTTGACTTTGAATGTACATACATAGGATGTTTGTGTCTACAAAATAGTGAGTAACCATCAGAAAACAAAAAAAACCTTTTTTTCCAATTTAGATGTATGGCTCATCTAACATTAAATAATTAAACATGTATTTGAGAACATCTGGATTTTCAACTACATGCCTCCATTTTCTCCCAGCTGTTTAACATTGTGAATATGAATGCTGTCATCGTCTCTCAATTGTTCTTCCTTCAAAGAATTCTTTGGTTTTGCCTCTCTCTGTCCATTCTCATAAACCTAGTCCATGGCTTTTCATTTTTTTGTTGCTCTAAAACCTTCCTAAATGCACTTTCTCTGTCTCCAGTTCATCTGACACACCTTAATAGCCAGACTAATCTTTTTTAAAGCTTTGCTTTCATGCTTTTACCCCCTTGCACAAGCATTTGTGAGAGTTCTGTCTATTCCATCAGATATAAAATTCCTCAAACTGCCGAGTTTCTCTGAAATTAAGCCCTGCCTCTGTCAAAGACCTTTCTCACTATTCTCCAGCAAAAACCACGCACGCTCCCCCCCCCCAAGGAAGGTCAGTTCTTTCTTTGGTCTCCCCTGCCTGTGCTGCATAGCCTGGGTCCCACCTCTGTGTGACAGCTATGTGGCTTCTATGGTCTGGGGCCATCTGCCATCCCACTCACGTTTCATAACTGAATGTGTGGGTGATGGGATGGCCTGTCGGAGGACAGCCAAACCTCAGGACCACACACCTCGTGGCCTGAAGAAGGCCCACCATGGGACCTGTGATGCCATAGGACCTGACAAGCCCAGGGGGGATGAGGAGTGGAAAGAAGGGGGAAGGGAAGAAACTGATGCAAAAGGGTTAAAGCAGTGTTAGAATCATTTCAACAAGGGTGAGAGAGAGAGACTAGGTCCTAGGGAAATAAAGCACAAGCCTATTTCTGGGACTTTGAGAAGTAACTAGAGATCATCAGAAGTCACTGAACCAACTGGAAAGATTTCCATTCTCCTCGTGTGAAAGTAGATCTATAGATGCTGAGGAATGGTCTTCAGATACCTGTGGGTAAAGTAACTCAGACTGCACAGTTCAGAAAATGATACCATCAGAACACCAAATAGAGCATCACAGCACTGAAACTCCCAGGGTTGGTACGGTAGGCTTTAAGAAGACCAGAACATGAGACTAATTCCTCCTTGCACAGAAGACACATCTGTTCAATATCATGATGCCCAGCAGGAACTGTTTCTAGGCTTACATGCAACTTACCTCTACTGATGTGTATGTATGTGGTAATGGTGGGCTCTTGATTATAAATCCTAAAGACAGCACAACTAAGCTAGACCCATAACTGGGGAATTTTTTTTCCTCTCTTTTTCTTGAAACTCACACATCTTTTTGTTCAAATTGATGTGAGTCTGGAGAACTATGGGTGGAAATTAACCTCCCTATGGGCCCCAAAGTGCCAAAAGGACATTCCTTTAGGAACAGTTGGACGGTAGTAAGGCAATCTTAACGTTGCTATTCATATGATTACGCAACATTTTCTATGGTAGAGGGCGTTGGGGTCAGAAGTTTGTCAGCAAATACTACATCTTAACCATTGTAGGTCTGGCCACATTCAACCTAGAATAGAAGGTCTAAAGAGCCCGTGAACTCTGTGACCAGCCTTGAGAATTCAGCACAAGTTTGTTTTCAGTGTGATGCCTCTGAGAAGACGTATAGGCATAGCTGTCAAATTATTTAACCTCTAAGCTTCTGATCCCTCAACTCCAAAATGTATGTACTTAGAGTTATAGTCTACCTTATAATACTCTTGAGGGTTAAATAAGATCATTCATGCAAAGTCCTAAGCATACTGCCTGGCGTCCAATCAGTTTTTTAATATTGGTAGCTATATATTGTTAACGTATATAATAACTCCTTTTTTTTGCAACTTTGTTTGGAAATAATAGTGTATTTTGCAAGTAACTGAAGCCTAATTCTGTGTTAAAACTTTAAATTTTTTGGGCACCTGGTTGGCTCAGTGGGTTAAAGCCTCTGCCTTCAGCCCAGGTCATGATCTCGGGGTCCTGGGATCCAGGCCACATTGGGCTCTCTGCTCAGCCGGGAGCCTGCTTCCTCCACTCTCTCTGCCTGTGTCGCTGCCTACTTGTGATCTCTCTCTCTGTCAAATAAATAAATAAAATCTTAAAAAAAACTTTAAATTTGTTATTGTTTTTATTGAAAATATTTCTAAAATGTGCTCCATACATTTGTCTTCTTCTTAATTTAATAACGGGAGTTAAGTTCTGTTCTAGGAACAGAGCACAGGGAGTTCTGTGGGAAAAATGTTGTACTTGCACTTTAAGCTCTAGATTTTCAGTTGCCTTATGTTTGTAGAAATTAGATCCCAAAAGGACTCTGACAAGAACTGAGCATCTCAAAATTAATAGCACATTTATTTCAGTCTGAGTCTTTGCTTCCATACCCCTAAAACACCTTGCAAGCTCTGAAAGGAAGGAATTTTTCCATTTAACAAATATCTACTGGGCATCTGCTAAGGTCCAGAATTTCTTTAGATGCTGAATAAATATCAGGACACAAAATAGACAAAATCCTTGCTCTCATAAAGTTTGCATTCTAGTTGGAGCCAAATTCAGGCAATGAAAAAAATAATAACTTTTAGATGAGATATTAAAAGGGGATAAGTGCTAGGGGGGATTACGCTTTCAAATATATAGTCAGCCAAGCTCTCACTGGTAAGGTGCCAGTTGATCAATGACATGAGGCACTGCAGGAGTAACCATATAGGATTATTAGGAAAGCACCTTTTGGGCAAGGCCGTGAAGTAGGGCCTCACCAACAGACAAGATAAAGCAGTAGGGCGGGAGGCTGTTGATAAGTAAGAGGAAAAGGGAGAGGTAGGAAATGAGGCAAGAAAGGGCTTAGGGATAGGACGGTCATTTTCAGGACTGTGCCTTCCCTTCTGCGCAAAGGGAAAACACTTAGACTGTTTTGAGCAGAAGAGAGATTTGACCAAAGCTTTCAAAATTTCTTGAAACTTCAACTCTTTGAAAGTCAACTCTAGGGGGCAAGGGTGGAAGCAGAGATCAGTATTGGTAGATAGAGAGGTGGTAAGATTCTGGATATATTTTGGAAGTAGACATGCATACTTTGGAGGTATAAGTTGCAAGATAGAATATCCATAATGACTCTAACCTTTTCGGCCTGCATGGTTAAAGCATGAAGTTGTAATAAACTGGGATGGGGAAAGCTTACGTAGAACAGGTCTGAAGGGGGAAGAAGGAGTTCAGTTTGGGGAGATGTTGAACTTGACATGTCTATTAGACATCCAAATGGCAATTAAGTAAGGCATTTGAATATCTGAGTCTGGAGTTCTGGAGAGGGATCTCAGAAACAGCTCCTCACATTAACAGTCAATGCTTACAAATGCACCAAGACAATTCAATAGAGAAATTAAAATTGTTTCAATATATTCTCCTGGAAGTAATTATCTATGTGGGGAAAAAAGTAAACCTGTATCCCTAACAATTACCATTCCCATACATTAATCTGAGATGCATCATACAACTAATTGTAAAAATTAAAACTGAAACCTTTTAGAAGAAACATAGCAGAATATCTACACCACCTTGAAGCAGGTAAAGATGTCTTAGACTGGACACACATAAATAAAATAATAAAATAAGATAAGATAAGATGAGATAAGATAAAAACAGACAAAATACCTATGGCAGCGAGAAGAGATTGATCAATTAAATTTCATCAAAATTTTTAAGTTCTGCTCCTAAAACCGTTAAAAAAATTAAAATAAGTTTCAGAATGGAAGAAAATATTTATAATCAATAAGAGAATGATAATCCATTTTTAAAAATATTTTATTTTTTGAGAGATAGAGATAGCAAGAGAGAGCATGGGGAGACAGAGGGTGGGGAGTGGGGAGAGAGGGTGGGGAGAGGGAGCTCTGATGTGGGGATCTATCCAGGACCCCAGGACCATGACCTAAGCCAAAGGCAGAGGCTTAGCCAAATAAGCCACCCAGATGCTCCTCCCCCCAATTTTTAAAATGGACCAAAGCTGAACAATCACTTTATAAAAGAAGACATGAAAGGATAACTGGGTGTGGTACATAAACAATGAATTTTGGAACACTGAAAATACAAAATTAAATTTAAAAAACACATCAATCGTAAAAAAAAGAAGACATAAAATAACCAATAAGCACCTGCAAATGTCATTAACAGTATTAGTCATCAGGAAAGTGCAATAAGACTCATGAGACATTACTTCAAACCCATTAGAATGGGTAAAATTAAATTTGATAGGATCAAATACTGGGAAGGATGTGCAATAGCATGAACTCTCACACACTCCCAGTGAGACATGAAGATGGGACAACCACTATGAGAAATCATGATGACAGTTTATTAAGTTAATAATACATCTTCCCTTTGACCTAGAAATTCCATTCTCAGATATTTACTTAAGAGAAATGAAAATACATTCCACAAGAAAACATGTATAAAAATATGCACGGCAGCCTAATTAGCAATAGCCAAAACTTAGAGGCAACTCAAAATTGCACTAACATGTGAAAGGATAAACCAATGGTGGTATATTCGTGCACTGAAATACTACTCGGTGATAGACAGGAACCAATGGACACCCGCAACCACACAGACGCCTATTAGAAACATCTTACAAACTGAGAGAAGACAGACTACCCTCCCAAAACAGTACACACTATGATTCCACTTACATGAATTACAGGCAAAATTAGTCTATGATGTTAGGGAGACAGAGTGATTGCCTCTCAAGTGAGGCAGAGGTCACCGCATTGATGAGGGGATTTTCTGAGGTGACAGAGATGTTCTATACCCTGATTTGGGTGTTGGTTACATGGGTATATGTACTTGGCAAAACCCATCAAATTCTTCACTTAAGATCTGTGTGTTTTCTGGAATGAAAAATACTTCTTTATTTTAAAATAGAACTATAAATCTGGCCAGAGTCAGCCTCTTTCTCTTTCACAGGAACAGGAGGTTCTCTATCCTCTCAGCCCTATCACAAGATTATCCTCATAGCAATCAAAAAGTATTCAAGCTGAGTGTGAACCTCCCAAGCCTTTAATTGGGTGGGGAGAGGAGGGAAGAATTTTCCTAAAAGATAGAACAACTTGTTCTGGACACAGCATGGCTGAGTTATTTCTTCCAGGACTCCAGCTGTACCAGCTGTACGCAAGGTGAAAATAACCTAGTTTAGGTCATCATGCATTGTCTAATCTGTACAAAATTTGTTCACACAAGTAGTTTCTGAGGAGAAAAATGTACACTTTCCAAATAATTGATGCAAGCATTTGGTGAGCTGATTTAAATTTTAATCCACATTTATTTCTTTATATTTTGCACAGATCATAAGTAGGGACTGAAATCTATTACATAACATGCAGCTGGCAGAGCAGGATTTGAGTTTTCTCCATACTTCACCATGACCCAGTTCAACCCAAGAGACTGGCTCTGAGTCTATGAACATGTGAACATTTATTTGTGGTAACTTGAGTTCTTTATGGATATCACTCACTTAGTGAAAGTCACAGAGGTTATCAAGATCTTTAAAGAATTTTAACTTATATTAAGTATTCCCAGATAACTTTGATTAGGTTTTCAAGATTACTTTGGGGACACCTGGGTGGCTCAGTTGGTTAAGCAACTGCCTTTGGCTCAGGTCATGATCCCGGAGACCTGGGATTGAGCCCCACATCAGGCTCCCTGCTTGGCGGGAAGCCTGCTTCTCCCTCTCTCACTCCTCCTGCTTGTGTTCCCTCTCTGGCTGTGTTTCTGTCAAATAAATAAAAAATATTTAAAAAAAAATTATAAAGCAATCAACAGAAAAATAGCTGTATATTTATAATAGCCAAAGGATCAATAGGCTTAGTATGTAAAGAGATCCTGCCAATTTAAAATCACAAAAATGAAAAATGAACTGCAAAAACAATTCATAAAGGAAATGCATCTGCCAAGAGTAAAGTATTACAGGGACTCTCCTAAAGGAGACATCATGGACACAGGCCTTATGACCACTCTTTGGGTCATTTTCGAGTCTTCCCAGTTTCCCTTCTTGCTTCTTGAATGGTTGAGTTTGCCCACTATATGCTCCTGAATATAGAATGATTTTCACTGATGGAGCCACATTTTCACTGGGCTTCCATTAAACCAAGATTACACTTACAAAGCAAATAGCTTGGGCTAAGAAGGCAGACTATGCACATAAGATAGTTGAAAGTTTCTTGGCTTTGCCAGCCTGGAAACCATGGTTTTGTTTTCACTTACATACCTGTCCTAAGTTCCCGAGGGAAGCAGCCAGACACCAACTACTGTCTTCCAGCTCGCTGGTGCAGGCGATCAGACGTGTGGAAGTCGTTCAGTGAACTGGTCAGAGAGGAGGCCCTAGACTATTCTAGAGTTATGGCTACCTCATCCTGGCTCCCAGTTTACAGTCTGAGTTCTTAACTTCTCTGAGCCTTACTTTCCCAACTATAAAATAAAGATAACAATAGTACCTAGCTTATAGCGTTGCTACGAATATTTAATAAGAGTATACCTATAAAGCACTTAGTACTGTCACTGATCCTAAGGAACTGCTGAGTAATTGTTGGCTATTGCCTCTATTATGGGCAAGGGACCTAATTCCTTTCCTTCTGTATAAAAATGTGCCAACACATCAAAGGATGATTTAGTTTCCCTTTATGTGGATATGCGTGTAGTACATTGGGAAAAGCATAGCACTTGGCACTAGGAGATCTGGTCCTAGCCCCAGTTCTGCCCCTAACTAATGTGAGAAATCACATGCCCACTCTGGACCTATTTTTCCATCTGTTATAAAAAGTAGGTGAACTACTGATTGCTCTCCTCCTTTCTGTCCAACACTCGGCCTCAGAGAAATACAAAACAACAGATAAATCAAGGTCTTTAAATATGGCTATAATCTACAGTAGGTGAAAATGAAGGTCTTTGAGCTAGTAAGTCACAGTTTTTAAAGCCTAAAAGAAAGTATAGATTAACTTGCTAAGCAGCTGTAATTCTATTAATCCATGACAGCCATGATTATGTTATGGTGATTGGAAGCTCCAACTGGCAGTCAAGCCTGTTTAACTTTTTTAAATTGCTTAGTAAAAGGAGTTCATTTAGTGTACTGCAAAGCATGGAGAGTGTATTGGTGATGAAAAGTTTGCAAACCACTAGTCTGGGTGCTTACTATCAATGAATATAACCACTTATAGTTTCATAGGGAAGCCAAAGCCGATACTAATTTATTTCCAGAGCAGGCAGAGGTAGTAATAACAAAGATACCCAAAATTGTTGGGCATTTGTAGTGAGCCATGAACTGTCCAAATCTCCTTATGTGGATTACCTCTTTTAGTCCTCACAATGATCCATTTATTTCCATTTTACATCTAAGAGAACGGAAGCTCAAGAATGAGACCTACTATCATCTAAAAAGATGAATGTCCAGAACTGTGGTGTTTCAAGAATAAAAGAACCTTAAAAAGTCATTTGAAACCATCTGAAATTAAATGTCTCGTTTTTTCAGACCAAGCACTGGCAATGTGCAAGCCACACATGAAGCAATTCCTTCCACTGGAGTCCAAACATTTCGGTGGGGCAGCACTTGGTAAAACACATAGGTAACATTTGCTGGCATTGAGAAAACTTTACGAGATTACCTGCTCAAGAATTATCACTGGAATATTTTTCATTTACTCTTGATGTCTCCTTGCTATTCAGCACCCTCTAGGCTTGTAAATTCACATAATTAGTGGGAAAGCACTAAAAAAACCATGAATTTTAGTATTAACTCAAGCAAAAGGTAATTAAGGAAGTAAATCTATAGATTTAAACAGAAAAAAAAATCATATATTGCTTTGCAATGTCCAAGAAAATAGCTTTTAGACAATCTGCTATTAGGAAGTATTTCATTCCTATTTCCTTTTCCTCCCCTTGGTCATCTATTCACTCCATAATTATATGCAACCTGCTAAATACCTGGGAATTGGGCCCTCAATGGAGGTCGATCTGGAAAACTGTGATGCTGAATTGATGTTGAGCAATTATTTTCACCATTCACCTCAGGATCTCCTTCCAGAGCCATCCTTTGATCTTTAAGTACAGACGCAGAAAGTGACAAAGAAGGATAAAAGTCAACGCTGGTCACAGTTAGGGCTCTGTCTCCTGACCAGACAGTCCGAGGTGCATTTACAGGCCAGTCGTTCGCAACCAGATGCCAGCTATCCACCAGAGTCTCACGCCATGGGTGTTGTCCTAATCTCCTCCCAAACACAGGGGTCACTTTGAATGTGCCCCAAACAAACTCTAAATTGTCAGGATTACTTGCTGTTTCTTTGAAAATGACTTTCATGTGAAAATGCTTCAGAAACATAAAAGTTAATCATGCCTATCATGGCTTGCATCTAGCAGCAGGGTAAAGAGGAAATTAAATTATTCTTCATTCTTTCTTACAAAATGAATTAGGACCTCACTCAATCTTCTCGTTTTATGTAGAAAGAGAGCACAACGCACTTCGCGCTCTCTCTCTCCCTCTCTCTCTCTCTCTCTGTCTCTCAAAAAAGAAAAGGTAAAACACAGACTGTTCTAAAACTCAAAGCATATGCAAATGCATGTCTAAACTCTGAACTCAGGGACAGCTACATCCTAACACCCATATATTGGGCAGGCCTGAAAATACAAGAGGTTAGGTCTCTAGCCAAAAAGTTGTCACTTACTGACACAGCCCGCATGAGCCACCAAGCCTTTATAATGCGTAATGTGACCCCACATATGCTATTATCAATGTTCAGCAAATTTTTTATGTTCATTTTTAACGGGGATGCCCAACCCCAAATTTCTTTTCTATTTCCAACTTTTTCAAAGGCTGGCCTGAGAGTAAAATGGAAACTCTGTGCTTGGCTAACTCCAGGGTGCTCAGCTTGAGCTCTGTGAATAAATTATGACTCGTCATTAAAATGTAATCAAAGCGAGGACTTTGAAACCTTCACCTAAACAAGCCTGCTCTCTGATCTTGGGGGCAGACTTCAGCTGGTCTCCCAGCAGAGCCTCCCTTGCCCAAAGCCCAGGCCTCCTGGACACCACTGAAAGCTTCTCATCTAAGACATGCACAGTGAAACACACAGAGACACTGCCACAGCCAGGAGCTCCTGGTGGCTCTTGGGGCTGTTATTCTCAGGCTTCCAGGGCCATCCTACTCCCTCTCCTCTCCAAAGGAACAATGGGAGAGGCAGGAGTGAGCCTTAGGCTGTAAAGAGGTTAAGTCGGCAGCTGAGGGTCCTTCAATGTGACTCTTACCAAATCTCCTTGCAGGAACATAGAACAAGATGACTCCTTTGTCAGCTCCTTCTTTCAGGGAAGGCTGTCGGTCCAGAGCCCTGTCTGCAACAGACAAGTAGGGGAGAGACCATCCAGAAAAGAACAGGAAGAAACACGCTGGCTTTTCCCTTCCTCCAGACAGTTTCTCCCATCAGCTGAACCTAGCCAGAAGTCAACTGGTCTGGAAAGCTGGAAAACAGCAGAGAGAAGGGTGACAAATCCAAAACGAACAGACCCAGAGGGCAAGGTGTCTTTGGGGAAGAAGACAGTGGCTCTTCTCTATTTCCTAGTGTTGCTATGAAGTTCAAATATGTATATATTAAAGCGTATATATATATATATATATATATATATGTATGCAAATACATGTCATAAACTGTAAGATGTGATCAACAAAGGTGTTTAGTATAATTCCCACTGACGATCCTTGGTTTATGTTGCCTTCAACTATTTTTACATCACTTGTCCAAGTCAATCTGTTATTTAGTACTTCTATTAACTTAAGCAACTTAACACACAGCAAAGAATATAATGAACAATACCAATCTTATGCAAGTTATCTTCCAATCTTGACTAATGCACGCACAGCTCTGTACTGGAACTCGCTCGCGCATACCACTTGATGTTCTGCCTTTTTCACTTCGCAGCATACCCCATCCTCAGGTACTGACACGCCGTGTGAAATAAGTCTGTCACCACAAACTGCTAACGGGCTGTAGTTCACAGCACCACTCCTCACTAGGCCCTGGCCTTAAAGTGTTGACCAGGGCACAGAAGCCTTTTGAGACGAATGTCTGTGCTAGCTATGCCCTTGCACAAAAGTGGTAGGCTAGAATCGGACACAAGTGGAAACAGAGGTAGAGTGAACCTTCTTGGCTGAGAAACTCCTGAGGCAATAAATAGCCCGAGGAAGGCAGAAATGCTGAATGTGGTGAACGACAGTCCTGCGGAGAGAGACAGAGAAGCAAGGCTAAATCGGTCACAAGTGAAAGACCAAAAGAGTCAAGTAGGAGACAGTACTCAGAGTGACTCATGACCTCAGCGGCAATCTCTGAAACATGGGTCTGAGTTCGGATTCTGCCACCGAGTGCCACTTCCTTATCACTGGGAAAGGTGCTTGACCTCCACAAGTCTTATCCCATCTATAAGAAGAGATGATAGTAGCCTCTATAACTTGTAAGGCTGCTTGAGAAATTAAATGAGATAATACACATAAAGCACCTAATAAGTGCTCAGAAATCATACCTATAAAACTACATTTGGCAGTGTTTCTAGACCTTAAACATGCACAGTGGTAAAGCTAAAGGAAGTCTCTGTGGAGTGCCAAGGCATAGCAGTCCTGTGAGAGTCAGACATGGCAACTGGGGAGTGGCAACTCAGTTTCTCTTTAAGAACACTGACTGTTTTTAAAAAGTAAAACTACATTCAGTCAGTAGCAAGATGGCACCCATCCCTCCTACTCTAAACCCTTGACTGACTCCTGGGTACAAAGTAAAGGATGTACTGTTTCCAAAAGCCTGACCTTCTAGCATTAATAAAGCAGTATAGAAGCCAAGTCTCAGGTCTTGAAATTCATCTTTAATTAGATAGCAGTGTCTATTAGTGATGGAAAATACTAAAGTCCATATTTAGACATTATAAATTCAAGATGAATGGAAAATATTTCTAAGCTGCTAATGAGAAGTAGGTTTATCCAAGTGTGAAAGCAAATCTTGTGGTCTGAGGAAGGCAAGTGGCATGAAAACATCAGGAGAACCACAGTTACTAAATTTTAAGAGTCTGAAACTCCTCAACATGCCTCACACCTGGTAGCTTCCAAATACGGGTTCCTCTTCTTAGTATCCACTCAGGAGCCACAGCTGGCTCCTCGTCTCATTTGGCACAAAAGTCAGTTTCCAACAGAGGGAAAATATCAAGGAGTCAATGTCAGGAAGAAAGCTTATGCAATTTTCCTGTTTTTCCAAAATTTTAAATTTATGGGCATAACATATGCCCTAGCAATTTAAACCCTAAGTGTATCCTCAATACAGTTATCCATAGGAGTACCAAAAGCACACACCAGATAGTCAGAGCAGCTTCATTCATAAGAGTCCCAAAGTCGAAACAACTCAAATGTCCATAATTGGAATGGAAAATCAAATTGTGGCATATTCATGTAAAGGAATAATAATCAATAATGAAAACGATTGAACTACCATTGCACACAATAATATGAGTGAATCTACAAATACAGTAAGTCAAGAAGCCAGATGTCAAAGAATATGTACATTATGATTGCTTTTATTAAAAGCTCAAAATCAGCAAGCTTAATCTATGATGTTGGGTAATATGAGAGTGATCATCTTTATGGGGGAGGGAGGGGACAGTAATTGGGAGAGTGCCCGGCTGGTAATGTTCTATTTCTTGACCTAAAATGTAGTTATATGGATGGGTTAACTTTGTATTAATTCATCAAACTGCCACTCTGATTTGGGCATTTTTCTAGATGCATATTGTACTTCAATTAAAAATGTATTAAAATAAAATTGACAAATATGAAAAATGGAGACATTGTCTTACTGGATCAGACTGATGGACAATTAACCTAATTTTCTTATAATAAAATTAGGAGATGAGAGTTGGAGTTGCTACCTATGGTGTTGTCAGTAAGTTAAACCTCCTGCTTTTGTTCAAATAACCTGTTCTGAAGCTCTGATACTGATCTAATAATGATCTAATATTACTGCTTAAAGTTATATTATTTTTATTTATCTGATTTAATAAGCTTTATATACTTATTATTGCTATGAAAACTATGTATTAAATGATGCTTTTAAGCGTCAGGTGGTACCCCACACATCCCAGTAGACCAAAATTTGATCAGTTATGTTCACTTTAATATTTCATAATTTTATCAATGTGTTTGGTATATTTTCTCCATGTTCATATTTTCAGAATCAATAGTTCTAAGGTTTTGGTCTCTGTTGGTAGAAACTCGTATTTGGAGTTTCTTTTTACACATGTCCTTCTGGCTTCCTGAGCTAAATAGCTGCCCTCTTTGGAACCATTCTCAAATTTATTATGTCTTTCCTAAGGTCTCAATACGCAGTGATCCTATAGGAGGTAGGTGAGCCCTGGAGCATGTGAGCATGCCCCGTTCTTCTTTATGCCCTGCTTCCTGGGCCTTTTGGGGGAGCTTTACGGAAGATAATAGCTGCCAGCCTGAGCGACCTGTTAGCTCACCTCCCATATAGGTCATGGAGAGATGTATTATTGGTATTTGCCACACTGAAGCTCATCTGTCTGCCTCGTTTTAGAACATCCACAGAGCCTTCCATTAGCTTTCTAAAATAAATGCTACTAGAGATTCTTGGAGTTTCTTTTTTTGTAAAGTTGACAACATCAGTGTGTATCACTGCCTTCAAAATCATTATAAAGCAGTTTTAAATGTATGGGCCCAGCATTGACTCATATCACCCCACATTCAGCCCTGTTGCTCCAGGGACATGCTGCTATAATTCTGAGGTTACATTTCCTGGTATTTGTCTGGCTTCTCCTCCTTGATAACATAATTTTCAAAGTCCATAATAATATATTTCTAAAATATTTTTTTTAGATTTAGAATATATGTTTTTATGCATAGAAAATGTGCTGGCAAAATATGCAGCAAGATTTTGTTTGTTGGTTGGTTTTTTTTTTAATGTTCAGTTAACCACTGTATAGTACATCATTAGTTTTGGATGTAGTGTTCAAGGATTCGTTATTTCATATAACACCCAGTGTACACGAAACTTAGTTTATGACCCTTGAAAATCCAATATATATTCCCAATAGCCGACACTTATCCAAATAATGGTAACAATCATAGCATCAGGAACTTACCATGAATTGAGGACCCTGCTAAGTGATCACGTGCTTAGGTCTCATTTGATCCTTTCAAATATCCCAGGAGGTACTTACTAACACCATTCCAAGTTTCACAGCCTGGCTGAGTTCACCTACCTCTCCCATGGCAGAGACTTGATATGAATTCAGGTGTGTTTGCTACTGTCCAGACTCTTAACAGACTACTACCTCCTCCTTTAGCCTATTCAATTTCCTTAAATAATTAAACCAGATCCACTGTGTTGTGTGAAATATTATGAATCTTAATTATCTCATCTTAAAATGAAGGCACCAAAATGCATGTGGAAGCTCAATTTAACTTATTTTTGGATTGGGGGCTGCTCTTAATCTTCCACCATTAGTTTCAGTCATCAAGGTTTGGATATAAAGAGGAGCAAGGTAGAGAGTAGCTGGAAAATACACTTGGCCCAAAGTTTTGGTGCAAAAAAAAGAACAGAAAAGACTCCCCTCTTGTCGGACCTCGCCATTGCAAGCTCACGTGACCCTGCTGTGAAGTCACCGCTTGCAAACAAGTACGCGTGCGTACCATCCAGTACCTTCAATTAGATTTCTACTTTATTTCTATCATCTTCTAGTCTCCAGTAAGAAGACAACAAGGTTAGTGGGCCAGCCACATTTTTTTAATATTAATAGTATCTATTGTGCTTTAAAGGACTATGATAAATGCCCAGATAGATAGGACTCGGCAGCAATCTCAAGAAAGCAGAAAAAGTTAAAGGCCAGGTAGTCACTGAGAACGTTATTCTAATGTATATCCGTACATATAAATGTTGCACCCAAGTCGTGAGATCCCCGAAAAAGACCACTGGAGACCAGAGTCAAAGCCAAACGGCAAGGGTCGTTTATTGTCAGGTTCGAACCTGGGCCTCCGTGCGGACGTTACCGGTCACGCTCAGAGACCCCTAGCACACTTTTAGTGCAGCTTTTATAGGTAAGGACAAACAAGTTACAGAGTTTCCCCAGTTACAAGCACATGATAGGTTGACATTTTCCCTAGTTTACTGGTTGCCTTACGACTGGCCTTGGCCTCCCAGCCCAGCAAACCCCAAGATGCCCGATGGTCGGGTAGGAGGCTCCGGGAGTGATCACGTAGCCACATTCTTGGGGCTAGATAGCCGGACTCAGGGAGTGCTCTTGTAGCCATATTCCCAAAGCCAGATGGCCATTATCTCTCGTTCTTAGATCTGAAGGCATGGGGAGAGTCCTTGTGGTTACAGGGTGGCTATGCAGGGGGGGGGGGGCGCCTAGGGTTTTTCCACTTTCCCAGGGTCCAGCAAGCGAGTGTACAGAAGCCAAGTGGCTGCTAGGGGTATAAGGCATAATGGTCCCAGTTTTATTTTTCATGCCTCTCAATAAAGAGTCTAAACAGTGAGCTTTAAACGTAACAGGTATGGGAAGTTAAGATCACTATGAGAGTGGCTACGATTTGCTCCTCTGAAACAGGCTCAAAGGAGGACAAGGAGATTTCAAACGGCTTCATCTGAAATGAGCTGCAAAAAGTCTAATTGTGAAGAACTACTGTACAGAAGTGAACTGGCAAGAATTTCATTTTAGAAGAAATATTTTTATCCTCATCATTAGCCCTGTGTCTGAATCAAGAACACTTGAAAATTAATTACACAAATATTCAAAAATGGAGATGAGCCAATACACACAGGCCTGGAAAAGGCGTGTTGGCTGAGTGTGTTGATGTAAAAGCACTGAGGTCATGCAATACTCAGTGAAGACTTCACTCACCTTCAGGAATTGGGCAATCAAGGAAGAGGGTTGACGGGACCTAAGGATATTTAGTCATTTCAAGCATACGTCAGTTTTACCAAGGCTGATCTATCTCCTTGGAAGTGATAATAAATTATTCACTAGAAATAAACTTTTCCATGAAGGAAAAGAAAAAGATAATCCTAGAAGTCCTCACTCAGTCTGCCTTGTCTGTCCAATAAGAAGAGGGAAGGGAGGGGGAAAGGGAGGGTTGAGAGGAAGGAAGAGGGGAAGAAAGGAAGGGAGGGAGGGAGAGAAGGAGGAAGGGAAGAGAGAGGGAAGGAATGGTAATTCTTCCTTCTTTGTCCAAAAGACGCTGTGATGTTTATGGTGAGGCTCAGAGTGTGGTGTCTAACACATGCCCACCATTATCACATTTTATCCTTTTACCCTTGCTCTATTTTTCTTCACAGTGCTCATCGATTCTAGAAATTGGCCTGTATCATTTATGTGTTTACGGGGTGTCATGTATCTTGGCCACTGCAATGTAAACTCCATGCCGGCAGGGGCGCCATTTTACTGCAGCTCTGACCCCAGCTCTTAAAATGGTGCCTAGAATAGCAGGCCCTCAATGTAGATTTATGGAAGGACAATGGGTAAATTGATTGGTTCAATAATTAATTAATAGCTGGGGTATCAATATATCTTGCTTTTTCAAAATGTTAATATCTGGACTTTCTTTCACCCATCAGACAGATTGCCATCGACGTGGGGTGGTGCTGACGTTACTTCCCCATGCCTGAGCCCAACTTAGAAGCACTTTCTTTTTTTTTGTTTTTTTTTTAAAGATTTTATTTATTTATTTGACAGAGAGAAACACAGCCAGAGAGGGAACACAAGCAGAGGGATTGAGAGAGGGAGAAGCAGGCTTCCCGCCGAGCAGGGAGCCCGATGTGGGACTCGATCCCTGGTCTCCAGGATCATGACCTGAGCCGAAGGCAGTCGCTTAACCAACTGAGCCACCCAGGCGCCCCTAGAAGCACTTTCTTAAGCAAGCGCGCATGCCCACACACACACACACAAACACAATTTTGCTTATGCAAAGAAATTCAAACTAAAGAGAAAATGCATATTCTGATAACAAGTGAAAAGACAGGAACAGGCAATTAAAAGGAAAGATAACAAATAGCAAACATATATCCTCTATGGTGATTAAAGAAATAAATCTAAAATAGTCATGAGATACCCATTTTTTAAAATCTTTGCCACTTGGATATGAAGAGGCAATATCTCTTTTGGGGAGTGTGCAGTGAAATGGGCACTTCTACATGCCACTAGTGGGACTGTCACTCCATCCCATCTCCGGAGGGACTGTCAGTTGTGAGGTCTGTCCTGCCAATGGAGGTAAGTCCAAGATGACCATAGCACCCAGCAGAAGGTAGGAAATGTTGCTGAGAAGATTAATTCTTCAGTTGCTGTAGATCACTAGAGATATTTAAAATGTCGAACTCATTCATACAGATCAGGAGCCTAGGACTGACCCACTATAGCACTTTTGCACTCACTGTAAGTGCAGTAGTGCAACTGTGGACTTCTGGAGAAGGAGAAACAAAAGGAATATTGTCCTATTCAAGAAAGATGCAAAGAAAACTAGCCTGTAAATATCCAGGTCTCACCAGCTAATCAGGTCTTCTCCCTGCATGTTTCTCCCTTGAAAATCAGTAGCTTTGGGGCGCCTGGGTGGCTCAGTTGGTTAAGCGACTGCCTTCAGCTCAGGTCATGATCCCAGAGAGCCAGGATCCAGCCCTGCATGGGGCTCCCTGCTCGGCGGGAAGCCTGCTTCTCCCTCTCTCACTCCCCCTGCTTCTGTTTCCTCTCTCGCTGTGTCTCTCTCTGTGTCAAATAAATAAATAAAATCTTTAAAAAAAAAAGAAAAGAAAAGAAAAGAAAATCAGTAGCTTTGCTTCATAAGTTATAATAGACGTTTACCTACATATATATTGGGGAAGAGCTGAACAATTTGGTGTTTTAGTAGCAACACGAAAACAGGGTTTAAATGGGCTTTTGGTTTGCTTTGTGTGAGCACAGGTGAGTCAGTGCTTAATCCAAGCCATATGGAATTCTTGAGATTCAGTCATCATTTGCCTAAAGTAATCTCAAGTAAGCAAATGGAAATCTGTTCTCTTTTCCATATAGTTTAAAGAGAATCAAGAATACTTTTCAGAGTTTCTCAGCAACTATCTTTCTCTGAAATAATGCCCAAGGGATGTCATATCTGTAGAGTAAATATAAATTCTGCATATAGCCGTTTGGGTGAGGCACAAGTCAAATTTTTGAGTCCCCAGATATAGTTGGTGACATTTGGGGCAGGGTTGATGGTGGCTCAATCGTGTGAGAACCGTTATCCTAGGCATACTGCTACCAATTTCCAGTGGTCCCCAGAGGGGCCCCCCAGAGGTGGGTGAGAAAAACGGTTACTCCTCTTCTATTTCCACTCCTCTTCACTCAGTAGACCATGGGACTATTCTCTACCATTCTGTTCAACCAAACATAATTCCCAGAATTCTTAAGGAGGAATGGAGAAAAAAAATACTAAATATACCTCGGAAAACTTATCCAAAATGATTCAAAATCCTTTTCATGGAAAGGTTTCATCCCTGTTTCTCCCTTCCTCCATATTTTCCTCTGCAAGTAACAGAATGTTTTTCATAGTCTCTTAATTGAGAAAAACAAGCCTACATTTTTACTGCCAAATTCAGAGGCACTAGAGTTCCAGGATTAGTTGTGGTTTTGGATCTGATCCTCTGATTCTATCTTGGTTCTCATCCTCATGGTCATAAAATGGCTGCCTTACCTCCAAGCATCACACCCTCAGTTTATATGGCCAGAGACCAGAGGAAAGTAGAGCAGTGATTTCTCTCATATCCATAGGTAGATCATATAATTTATCACTTTAACTAGAATATTTCAAAGTGAAAGAGGACATTATTAATAATTTTACTAGGACAGTACACATATTCCAGCACCATCAGAAAAACTGGGATGTATGCTGGTCCTACTTAATTAGAGATCAAAACATTTCCCAGAAGTCCCAGCAGTTTGAAAGGAACTCCCCTTTCCTGAGCATGTGGCCACCCACATAGACTTTTGTTATGTGAGCAAGAAAGAAGGTGGGTTAGCTAAGTATATCTGCCATCAATCCAGGTATATGACAATAAAACTGAATTTCTTCTTCAGGTCTTAGAAATGGAAAGGGAGGTCTGCTTTTCAGAGAACAAAGCTACAGCAGAAAGTAGAACTGTGTTGGTGGTTACCATTATTCCTCCAGATTTACATCCTCACAAACCCTATTACTAGACACAAACCCTCTACTGTCTTAGTTGAGTTAGTATTCCCAAATCACACAGAACCCCATAATCAGCACAAGAATCAATTTTCCATGGGTGGGCATTCCTTAGTCCAAAGCCTAGACATCCACATACAGGTGAGGATTCTCACACTGAGAGACATATTTCAAACTGAGTGTTGGGTTGAATGGCATTTATATTCTCAAAGTCGAGAATTCCAGAATAAATACCTTAAGACTTTATTCTAGTTTCATTCTCTAAATCATAACAATGAAGTATTGCCTCTTATATAATCTCTAGCCATTCCATTTTTTAAATCAGATGATGTACTTTTTACCAAAATGCCTCAAAGTCCTGAAAGGTTATTCAGAAGATTGGCAAGCAGTCAAATAGATGTGCAATTAAAATCTTTGTCATCCTTTTTTGACAGCACTGAAACATCTAAAAACAAAGCCAACATTCTGTTCCAAGACTTTTGTTTTTTATGGTGGGAACACATACGAGACCTGCCCTAAAAACGCTAAATGCTGGGGGCACTGACCTAGTTCGAGTTCAATATGTTCACAACCAAAAAAGAAATACTCACTGTCAGATTTTGACAATGATGGCTAAGGTCCAAAGCCCAAGGCTTTGACATTCAGAATGAAAAAAAAAAAAAACTCCTTTAAACTCTTATTACATTTCTCATTTAATCTTCATTTCTATCTGGAATAATTGACAATGAAAAGTATGGATGAAGAGAAATTTTTCAGAGTTGTCTTATGCTTGACTTTGTTCAAGAAATTGAGAGGGCATAGACCAGTTTCTGGGGCAAATGCAGGTGGAGAATGGTGCAGGCCACGTTGCTTGCACATGCATGCATTGGTGGGGGGATGATGATGGGCACTTAGGGAGAATTAGACCAATCTCCACACCTCTAGGAGCATCCTTTCCAAAATCTCCCAGGAGAGGAAATTAATCTATATGTCAACTGCTGAGCCTTCTCCCTTGGGAAATATGGAAAACCTCTAATTAACTAGAAGGCAATGGAAATCAGACAAGAATCTTGGGTTTGGGGCAGAATTATAATCCCATTATTCTAGAGTGATGTATTAGAGAGGCACCTCCCTTTCCACAAATGGATATCATGTCCAGGAAAAGAGAGACCTAACTATATTTTTGATTTTGACTCCTGTGACCATTTACCAAGGGGAATTTGTACTCTCATAAATGTGCTTCCCAAATGATAGTGCATATAATCTAATTAATCTAGTCTATTTTTAACCTAAACTGTGCTACTTCATATTTTGGCCCATACTGCATTGCTCAGAAACAACAAAAATCAACTCAAACATTAAAAGCCATTCTATTCCTCATGAAAGGAAGAAAAAGGCAGCTGTACCTTTAGAGTGATCCCCTTCATGGCTGATTTTTTTCATGGGACAACAAATAAATGATATCACAGGGAAAGATAGTAATTTAGAAAGTGCTTTCCAAGAAAAGTGATTTTCTGGACTTAAATCCTCACTGATGGGGGAGGGGGAAGACAATTCTGTATGTGCCAGACAGGAGTTTCATTCTGCACATTACAAAGTGAACTCGTTGTAGTCTCTTGCTAAGGTTGCAGAGAGAACCCTAATCTTTCCACCTAGAGTCCGCCGTCCACCTCAAAAAACCTTGTCGATTTCTGTACTTTGTCACTCCTCATGCAAAGACTGCACATGGAGTCTGCCATCCCAGGAAAGGCAAGCAAGTAAAAAGCAGCCTGAGGACCCTGCCCAAGCCTACTTACTAGAGGGCTGACAGTCAGACAGATTTGCAGGTAAAATCTTTCCTCTTCTTCAATAATGGTCTCAAAAAGCCACAGGAACATGCTCTGTGTGTATGCTTTTAACATGCCCCATTTATCTAGCCTAAAATTGTGCATCGCTTGGCAAACAGGCCTATTATTTTAGCCTGAGGACAAATTCCTTTGCACAATGGAGGATTTGCCTCAAGCTTCCCAGGCAGTGGTCAGCTCTAAGGGGTTCTCTGTTAAGGCATGCCTGGCTCAGGAAGGCACCCAAAGAGGCAGGGATTAGAAGACAAAATAATTCCAGTAACCAGGAGGTTTTTGTTCCTGAGCTACCAGGAACACATGTATGTTAAAAACTAAAATCCCTAAATAGGTTGTCCTCAGTACACTAGTTCCCTGGGTCTTTTTTTTTTTTTTTTTTTTTTTTTTTGAGAGTGTGTCTATTATTTGACAGAGAGAAACACAGCTAAGAGGGAACACAAGCAGGGGGAGAGAGAGAGGGAGAAGCAGGCTTCCCGCTGAGCAGGGAGCCCGATGCGGGGCACAATCCAGGGACTACGGGATCATGACCTGAGCCGAAGGCAGACGCTTAATGACTGAGCTACCCAGGCACCCCCCTAGGTCCTCTTCTTAATCAAGTCTCTCCTACAGGATTAAAGATTAAACATAGGTGTCTTGAGCTAGAAATGCCAAAACTTAATTTAAGAGTTTCATAGCCAAGTTACCCTTCCAATACACAGCGTCCTCCGGTGCTGTGGGACTCTTCCATCCCAGAATTTGAGCTCCTCTTTCACGTCTCCATTACACAGTGAAAAAATAAATTGTTTTTTTTTAATTAAATGAAAAATATGATACATAGAAATAACACTCTAAGAGTAGTTATTCTTGGCTGTAGAACTATAGGTGGAATTTGTATTTCCTCTTATTTTTCAAATATTCTTAGAGTTCTTCAACAGGCATTTATTTGCATAAAACAGACACAGAAAACTAGGGCGTCTGGGTGGCTCAGTCAGTTGAGCATCCGACTCTTGATTTTAGCTCAGGTCATGATCTCAGGGTCCTGAGACTGAGCATCACCATGGGCTCTGTGCTCACTGGAGAGTCTGCCTGAGATTCTCTCTCTCTCCCTCTGCCCCTCCCCCTGCTTGCCTACACATGCTCTCTCTCAAATAAATCTTTTTTTAAATGCACAGAAAACTAATAGTCACAATAATTATATTGTTGATATAGTCTCTTTCTAAAATAAAGCTTCTAGATTTTTCTCAAAGCAAATTTTATGGAGTTCCCTTCAGGAGGTTAATTTTCTACTCAGCTCCTTATTTCACTTTTTTCTTTAGATTTTCCAGATTAATTTTATTTTAGGTTGGGAAGATCTTTTAGGTTGGGCCCCTTTAACAGAACTCTTAAACATTAGCTGAATGCAAATGATTGTATATACTGTGTTGTAACACATAAATATCTTCCAAGCATCTATGTCTCAAGAGTAGCGGAATTATTTGTTCTATGGACTATATGCAGCTCTAACTATGAGTACTTAGGTGGAAAAAAAGACAGGTCCTATTCTCTTACCTGATAAAGTTTTATTTATTCATTATCTGTCCAAATGTTCCAAAAACTAGTCAGCTGAAGCCCCAGAGCCTGAATGATAAAGTGTGGAAGAGATGTTCTAGATCTGTGAGATTTGGAGGGCAGGGATTAGGAGTTTTCTGCCTCTTCCAAAATATAACTTCAATAGTGCTCCCATAGAACACTTGATTTCTGGAGGAGTTTGCATACCAATGCGGTTTGCAGGTCAGTTAGCTAAAAAATGTACTTCCAGGTAAATATTTTAACCAATGATTTGCCTTTTGATGCATTCCAAGGGCCTCTTTTTTTTTTTCTTTAAGATTTTATTTATTTGACAGAGAGAAACACAGCCAGAGAGGGAACACAAGCAGGGGGAG
>PITA01010904.1:58024-69854 GCA_004023965.1 Spilogale gracilis | reverse complement strand
TGACCCCAGCTGGGAACTCTGCAGACACCTGTGGCCGCACACAGAAAGGATACAGCTGCCCTTTCCTGAGCAAGGCTCATCAACACTGAGTCATTCCCGAGTTCCTTGTGACGTGGGGAGAGCACCTCCCTGCCAGGACTATTGTGAGGGTTCATGCAAAGCGCTTAACCCAGAGCAAGTTCTCAAGAAGTGGTGGCTCTCTGACTGTTGTTTGTTCCTATTTCATTATCAATAGCAGGTTTCCCGGCAACCAAGGGAAGCCGGTGTCTCTGATGCCTGTTCTGCAAAAGAGGAAGTGGGGTGCCGAGGGTCCAGAGCTGGGGCTCCTGGGACTCCAGGCCCTGGGCCCACACTTGCCTCGGCAGGGCCTCTTTCTCTGGACTATTCCTCATTCATTCATCTGACTGAGTGTGTAGGGTGCTCTGTGAGCTTAGTCCTGTGCTGGGCACAGGGTGCCACGCCCTGGGCTGAGAAGCCTTCAGGCTCCCTGGGTCTGGGCAGTGAGTGGGCCCAGGAGACAGAAAGCTGGCTCAGCGGGTGCAGCTCGGTGCCACCTCTGCCTGCCCAGGACTTGTTTCCCTTCCACACAGAATCACACACTGGGGGGCAGAGCATGGCCTGGACAGCATCCTGCCCACAGAATAGCCTCAGGGTTACACCCACAGCCCCCTCATCCAGGCGCTACCCCAAGGTCAGAGGGTTCTGCCTGGGAAGAAGCCTTCCACGCGTGGTTATTGGGTGCTGCTTCTAAGGAACCCCTCCTGTGTCCCTGCCCTGTTGTCTAAAGTGGGTTTGGGTTGGAGAAGAGAAGTCACCTCTGGAATGGCCTCCTTTTGCCCAGCCCCAGGAAGATCCCAGCTGCGGGGATAGGGATCTGGGAATCAGGGGTCCAGGGTCATGGTTTAGGGACTACCCTAACCGGCCCTGCTCCTGCAAATGACAGCACAGCCTGGTCCTGCACCTGCTCACAGAGAGACTAAGCAAGTGCCGGTTGACGCCGCTCCATTTAGGGCCGCTGGGGGCCCTGGAGGAGGGTAGTGTCCACCTGCAGGAAACAGTCTTTTTCTGAATCACCTTAGGGCACCACATGGGCTGGAAGGGGCCCAGATGACAGCAGTCACTACAGCCTATGGCTGGGTGGGAAGTTTAAGGCTGGCCTGGGTCTGGGAGTTGGGCCTGGGGCTCCCGGGCCCGTCCCTCTTTGAACAAAAGAGCTGAAGTGAGGCAGTCTGTGCTCACAAGAAGGGGAGAAGGAAGGAGAAGGAACTGGTTGTAGGCTGTCCACCCCTTTCGGGAGGCCAGCCCTCCCCTCTGATGAGCTGCTAGTGCTTTGCTCAAGAGGTGTCCAAGGAGTAGGGGGCGCCTGGCTGGCTCAGTCAGTGGAACATGCAACTGTCAGTCTTGGGGCTGTGAGTTCAAGCCCGATGGTGGGTGCAGAGATTACTTAAAACGAGATGTCCAAGGAGAACCACACCACCACTCTTGGGGTCTCAGTCTTCACTTTTCATTTTCCTAGGCCTCTAGTCCAGATCAGCTCCCCCAAATGGCTGCTATTGACAATGCCCAAACTCACTTCTGGGTCCCTGCCTTTGGGTTAGGACAGCAGAGACACAACCATCCACTCTGCACCTGACAAGCCATTGCTATAAGATGGACCTTCCTGCTGGGGCATTCCAGGCCCAGCACTCTGAAGCCACCAGCCCTGGATGCCATGGGGGAGGGTGGCCTGAAGGGGAAGTTCCAGCAGCACCCCCTCACCCCCTCACCCTGGGTGGAAATCAGCCTGGAAGCCTCTGGGACGCCCACCCCCTAACCCGGGGGCAGCCAACGCAGTGTTCCAGGCTGGGCCCTGAGGCCACTCTGCAGCCTCTTGAGGCTGTGTAAGGGCCTGACCCAGCCTGGCCTGGAGGTCAGATTCCTCAGCGGAGGAGCTGCGGCACAAGGAGAGGCGGCCAGTCGTGGCGGGAGGACTCCTTTGTTCCAGGTATTTTCTCAACAGTGAGGCTGGGCCGCCTGCCAGGTGCCAGGGCGCGGCTTTGGCCTCCCGCCCCACAAGCAGCTTTGCCGCCAAGCCCCGTACCTGGCTCGGTGGTTCCTTCCCGCGCTCTGCCTGCCAAGCCCAGCAAGTGAGAGGCAGGACAGGTCGGTCCGGCAGACCCAGGGGGCCGGCCTTGCAGCCCACCCAGTCTCATTTCAGGCAAAGAAACTCACCCAGGGCTTCTCATGTGTTTGGCATGTAGAACTACATTCTTCTAGGACAATAGGCTAAAAACATAAAAATACAAACTTTTGCTCAACAAAGAATGGTAAAATTGCCATGCTGGATATAGGCTCGGTCTGGATTAGAATCCCACCAGCTGTCCAATCATGGCAAGTCTTGGAACCTCTCTGTGCCTCAGTTTCTTCATCTAAAAACTAAGGGTGATCGTTGTAGCGACTTCATCAGAATGTTATGAGGATTTAACAAGTTCTTGCACGCAAAGCTCTCAGAATAGAGTCTGGGGCACTGTAAGCACGGTGCAGGTATTTGCTGTGATCGTGGCGTGACATCAGTGGGGATAATATTAGTCAAGATGCTTCTGTGGCTGCACAGAACAGAAACCACTCGGGCAAGCTTATGCAAGAAAAGGATTTAATACGAGTCTTGAGGTGTCACATGGAACCAAAGGGTAGGGGACAACCAGGACTCAAGAGCAACAAGAACCAGGATTTTAAAAGTCATTGAGCAGCCAGGAAGCTGGCTCTCTCTGTCGCTGAGCCTCACCTCTGTCCACTTCTCTGAACACATGACCAAATATGGTCAGCTCTCGGTCTCCAGGTCAGGAGCCCAGCAGAAATGGACTGGCATCTCTGAATCACAACAGCAAAACCATGGGAGGGAGAACCCATTGCTCTATTTGGGTCATGTAACAAGAGCCCATTAACTATGGCCAAGGTCACTGGCAGGGACCCAGTCCTGTGGGCAGTCTAGTGCCCAGAGACAGCAGCATGGGCTGGGCAGACATTCCATTTTTTTTGGTTTTGTTTTTTTTAACTTTTTTTTTTTTAAAGATTTTATGTATTTATTTGTTGGAGAGAGAGGGAGGGAGCACGAGCAGGGGGAGGGGCAGGCAGGAGAAGCAGGCTCCCAGTTTCGCCAGGAGACTAATGAGAGGCTGGATCCGTGGACCCTGGGATCATGACCTAACCCCAAAGCAGACACTTAACCAGCTGGGCCACCCAGGCGTCCCCTGGGCAGAGATTCTATGAGCATCTCTCCACTCCAATGGTGCTCTGGAGTGAGGGTCACAAGACTTGTGCACCAGTCCTGCTCTTGCCTCAGAAAATCCCCTATGTCTCTGGACCCTTTCCCTCTTCTGTTCAGTGCTTTCTGCAGTCCTTTATCACAGAACTTAGGTTGTATTATAATTATTTGTTTATGTGTCTGCCTCCCTCACTAGATAGAGATTCTCATTCATTCTTTCAGTGTAATAAATATTTCCCAAGGGGCGCCTGGGTGGCTCAGTCAGTTAAGCCTCTGCCTTCGGCTCACGTCATGATCTCAGGGTCCTGGGATTGAGTCCCACATCAGGCTCCCTGCTCAGTGGACAGCCTGCTTCTCCTTTTCCCTCTGCTCATGCTCTCCCGAGCACTCTCTCTCTCAGATAAATAAATAAGGATTTTATTTATTTGTTTCTTTGTTTATTTATTTATTTATTTGAGAGAGAGGGAAAGTAAGAGAGATCACAGAGGGAGAGGGAGAAGCAGACTCACGACTGAGCAAGGAGCCTGATGTGGGACTCAATCCCAGGTCCCTGAGATCATAACCTGAGCGAAGGCAGACGCCTAACCAACTGAGCCACCCCAGCGCCCCAAATAAAATCTTTAACAAGAAAACAATCTACCAGGACCAGCCATGTGTTAGGGACAGAGAGAGGCTTGCTGCCCTGCCTGGTCCGTACCGCAGAGGCATAGAGTCACATGAAATAGGTCAGCCTCATTGCCCAGCTCCTCCCAAGTTCAGGTGCTGGGGACATTATTTCCCACAGCACTGATACTCAGTGTCAAGACCCTACCCCTCTGGACACCTGGCTGACTCAGTTGGTACAGCATGCAACTCTAGATCTTGTGGTCGTGAGTTCAAGCCTAACGTTGGGTATAGAGTTTACTAAGAACAGAGAGAGAAAGAGAGAGAGAGGGAGGGAGATTTTGCTTTTTGTTTTATGAGGCTTACAAGTTTCCTGAGCTGTTAGGAAAAGTGGGGTCTACAGGAAATGGCTCAGGTGAGGCATGGCATGGGTGGACCGCATTTCTGCTGAGTGACTCAAGGTCAGCAGCAGGTGGCTGACAAGAGGACTCCCCCAGCAAGCGAGGAGCAGAAGGCAACTGTGGCCCCTCAGCACAGGGGATGGCAGTGGTGACACAGGGGACCATTGACGGGGGCCACGGACCTTACCATATGCCTGGCTGCCATCACACCACCCGGCTCTGCCACTGGACTGGTTGGTGCTGACTCTGATCTTCTCTAATCTCCAAATGCAACTCCTGTCCCCATTCGCTGCCTGGGTGACCCCTACCCTGCCTTCTCATGAGCGGGGTGGGCCAGGCCCTTGGCTCCTTTAGTCCACGACCAAGGCACATGCTGTATGCCCTGCTATCTTCAGGACCACTTCTCTGGGTTCTCAAAATCTCTCCTCTCCATAAAACCCACAGCTTGGCTTTCAAAACTGTTCATGGGAGTGTCCACATTGAAGCGTACTTTGGAAGTTGAAAAACTAAACATAACCTTCCCCTTTCTCCTTGCCTTCCTGTTATAAGGACTAATTCTTGAAGGTGATGTGAATGCCTCTGACTGATTGGGAGGGTCACATATGAGGAAGTGTGGAAAAGAAAAACACAAATATTAGTATTTCAGGATGTTGCCTCTTATACATGTCATGAAATGATTGTAAATATGTGATAGGGCCTCTGGTTCAGGTCGCAGGGTTCCCAGAGTGCCAGGGTGTGGTGGGAGGAGATGGCAGGAAGGCCTGTGCCCAGGAGGTAATACTGAGGAGAATCTTGAAGGGATGGGTAAGAATTTCCAGGGACACAGGAGAGCATTCCAGATATCATCAATAGCACTAAGAACATGGAGCGATGGAGGAAAACCTAACTGTGTGCCAAGCACTGTTCTAATAAGAATTCTTTTTAAAGATTTTATTTTAGGGGCTTCTGGGTGGTTCAGTGGTTCAAGAGCATCCGACTCTTGATTTTGACTCAGGTTATGACCTCAGGGTCATGAGATTGAGTCCCACATCATGTTCTTCACTCAGAGTGGAGTCTACTTGTCCCTTTCCCTTGCCCGCTACCCCCCCCCACAGTCATGCACTCTTTTTCTCTCTCTCTTCCTCAGATAAATAAAGTTTTTTTTTTTGTTTTTTTTTTTAAAGAAAAAAGAAGCATAATGGATTGGAGGGGGCAGGACCAGAAGCAAAGAACCCACTACACAATTTGGGTCATGCATCAAGAGTCCATCAACTAGGAGGTGATTTTGACAATCTAGATGAGAGACAATGTGCTCTAAAGAGCAACGGTTGGAACATATGGGTTCCAGGAACGTTGGGTGGGTAGGATAGTGTGTAAGACATCCACATCCTAAAGCCTGGAGCCAGTGAATGTCACCTTATTAGGATTATCTTGGTTATCTGGGTGGGCCCTGTGTAGATCTCAAGGGTCCCTATTAGAGAAGGAGAGATCAGAGGTGTGAAAAGAAGGCAGTATGAGAGAAAGGCAGAGACTGAGGCCATACAACTCTAAATCAAGGAAGGCAGGTGGCTTCTAGCGGCTGAGACAAGGAATGGATTTTCCTTTAGAAGCTCCAGAAGGGGCGCCTGGGTGGCTCAGTTGGTTAAGCGGCTGCCTTTGGCTCAGGTCATGATTCCAGAGACCCGGGATCGAGTCCCACATCGGGCTTCCTGCTTGGTGGGAAGCCTGTTTCTCCCTCTCTCTCAGTCCCTCTGCTTGTGTTCCCTCTCTGGCTGTGTTTCTCTCTGTCAAATAAATAAAATCTTAAAAAAAAAAAAAAAAAAAAAAGCTCCAGTAGGAACCAGCCCTCTTGACACCTGGAATTTAGCCTCATAACTCATTTTAAACTGCCAGATAATAAATCTGTGTTATTTTACGCCAATAAGTTTGTAGTTATTTATCAGCAGTAGGAAATAAATCCAGGTGATAAAACCTGGCGAATAGTTGTTGTGGAGTGTCCCGACTGGATGGGGGGCCACCAAATGTGGGGCGCCCTGATCAGGTGGAGGCCAGTGGCACAGACAGTGATAGAATTTACCCAATACAGAACAAATGAGAAGTTTATTGAATACACTGCAAGGAAGCAGGGGCAGGCCGGCAGAGGAGAGACTGTTGGCCAGGAGGCGGTGGTGAGGGGTCACAATTATAGGGTGGAAGAAGGGAGTATGCAGACATATGGAATTCCCCCTTTTTGGTTATCTTAGGAACTGCACCCGGTTGTAATTGGTTGGTGAGGGCCTATGGCTATTTAGAGATGGGTCGTTTTATGAGCCTGTTTCACTGAGCTCAGTGGTCATAGGGGGCCCTGATGCCTTGCTCTACAGTTCCAAAAGAAGGAAAGGGAAGGGTCACAGAAAGGGTGGACTATGATAGCCAAGATCTTGGCTTTGTAATGGGGCTGGTGGCAAGAGCATTACAGTCAGAACTGAGACTAGCAAGGGGAGGGCAGTTTGGGAAATAGTGGAAGAAAGGTGGCATGTTCAGTCTGGAATGTATGTTTAAAGTGCCCGTGGGATGGCCTGCAGAGACGTCCGGGAGGAGAGCCCGGAGACTTGGGCAGAGCTGACAGTCATCTGTGTGCTCTGGTCTGACACTTTTAGGGAGACCCCTATAGTTCCCGTTCATACCCAGGCCGTGAGGTTGAAAGTCACTCCTAGGAGACGTCTGGGTGGCTCAGTCCATCAGTCCATTAAGCATCTGCCTTTGGCTCAGGTCATGATCTCAGGGTCCTGGGACGGAGCCCCGAGCTCTGCATTGGTCTTTTTGCTCTACGGGGAGCCTGCTTCTCTCTCAGCCTGCTGCACCCTTGCTTGTGTGCGTGCGCTCACTCTCTCTCTGACAAATAAAAAAAAAAAGAAGCACGTCTCTCCTAAACGCAGCTGTTGAGCACTGACACACCTGTCCACATATCCTCCTCACACCCTAGTTTGGACGGGGTGGCAGATGGACTCTAGATGGGAGAGGCCAAATGGACTCTTCCAAGGAGGTTCCCCATGTGTCCTCACAGCCGCCAGGGCCTTGCAGGGCAGCCATGGGGCAAAGGTCCAAGCGGGGCCACTCTGCTGAGTTGCTTCTGGGTGAGCTCTGCTGGCTCCTGGAGGGCCCCCCATCCCACTGTCCATTTGAAGATGCTCTTCAGTGGATAAGACAGTTTAAACTCAAGGTATACCTGTGGACACCAGTGTGTTTCTGACAGTGACAGAAATATCTCTGTGGAGTTTCCCACAGGCCAGACTGAACATTCAAACACTAAATATAAAGTGCATGGGGGCACAGATCACCTATCAGTTAAAAAATAAATAAATAAATAAATAAAAATAAAGCCTGCTCCTCCTGCAGAACAGGTATGAGCAAAGGCCTGAGAGCAGATTAGATCATTCAGGGATGGCTTGTGGCCTGAGAGAGAGGAGGGCCAGGGAAACCAGCTTCTAGAGGGTGGGCAAAAGAAGGGGGGGGGACCCTAATATACTCATCTTCCGGATATACCGATATAGTAGGAATTCAGAGGCTGTTTGGTGAATGGATGAATTTGTATTTTATCCTCCATAGACTATAAAAAGGATAGGGAAACTATGTAGGCCAAACCAAAAAAACACCCAGATACATATTTAGCATCAGAATAACCGAACAACTGCATGAAGGGTCACACTGGCATCCAGTCAGAAAGGCCTTAATATGCAAACAATACGAATATGAAGTTATCTCAGGAAAATGCTGAGTCTTACCAGTGAATAAAATAAAAGCAAATTCTATTACCTTAAGATAACATTTCAGGCCCATAAAACTAGGAAAAACAGAAATAGGCGACCAAGCCCTGAGAGATGAGGTGGTGAGACATGAGGGGAGTGCGCTAGCCACAGATGCGACCAGTGCTGCTGTGAAGGGCGGGAGCCTTAACGGTGTGCTCGCCCTGGACCAGGGGTCCTTGAGTTGCACATAAAAGAAATCCACGTTGGCAAAAATAAAACCTCCATTTTATTCAGGAAACGTGGGCGCGTGGGTGGCTCAGTGGGTTAAAGCCTCTGCCTTCGGCTCAGGTCATGATCTCAGGGTCCTGAGATCGAGGCCCGCATCGGGCTCTCTGCTCAGCAGGGAGCCTGCTTTCTCCTCTCTCTCTGCCTGCCTCTCTGCTTACTTGTGATCTCTCTCTCTGTCAAATAAATAAATAAAATATTTATTCAGGAAACAAGGTCCCCAGGAACCCAAGGAAGCACCCTAGGCCGGGGGAGAATGAGAAACCAGGAACCAACCTGGGAACCAGGGAGTCAGCAGAAACTTCTCTCCCCTCGTACACAGCATCCTTTCTCCTACTCTGCAGATCTTTTTGGCCATGCACCCATTCAGACAACAAATATTTGTTTTGTGTATGTGCCCAAACATTGTGTTTCCGTATTGAAAGGTACCCAGCAAAGACGGAGTTGCAGTTCGAAATTCTCAGGTGTCTGACTGGCCCAGCCTTGGGGTCCTCCACTGGGCTATTGCTGCCACCAAGGGTGCTGGGGTCTCTGATCTCTCTGTCCACAGGACAATACCTCATCTCTCTGTAGGTCAGTGAATGTGACTAAATAAGCTGGGGAGAGGATGCCCCAGGGCAGAGAGACAGCTAGCATTAATGGTTAAGGTACCAAAACCTTCTGAGCTCTCGGCCCTGCTTCCAGCCAGATCATCTGGTTAAACTTTTCCTGCTTCCTCATTCCACGCCTTTATCACCTTACAGTCTAGTCTCTGCATAGCAGCCAGACTAATCTTTTAACATGCACATCAGGCTATATTCTTCCCCTGCTCAAAACAGACAAAATAAAACAAAACCCAAACCTAAATACAACAACAAAAAACCTTCTTCGATGTTTTTTCACTTGCAATTAGAATAAAATCCCAAATCCTTACCATGGCCCATCAGGCCTTACCTGATCTAGCCCCTGGCTATTTCTCTTTTACACATGTTCCACTCATTCACTCTGCTACAGGTATGATGGCTTTCTTGCTAGTCTTCGAATATGCCAAATGCAATTCTACCTCAGGACGTTTGCACTTGCTATTCCCTCTTACAGCTGACTCCACATCATTCTTGACTCGGGTGAGGTCATCTCTTCAGAAGGTCTTCCCTGGTCATCCTACCTAATGTAGTAACACCTATCTCAACATAATTAGTGACTCTACCTTGTTTTTCAGTTTTTTCTTCACAGGACTTAACACTTATTGACATTCTCTTAATTACTTGTTTGCCAGTATAGTTTCTTCTCTTGTCAATAGAATGAAAGCTCTATTTGAGCAGGGATCTACTCTGTCTTGGTCTTTGATATTTTCCTAGCAGCAGAACTTGGCCAGCACTCAGGAGACACCAAAAAACAAACAAACAAACAAAAAACAAAACAAAACAAAACAAAACAAACAAAAAAACCCCCAAAAAACAAACAAACCCTAAATCACTTGGTGTCAATGTTCAGCCTTGTAGGCCTGTGGCTCAGTGCTTTAGAGTGAAGGCTTTGAAGCTGGACTGCTTGGGTTCACCGGCTCCCTCACTTCCTACCAGTGTAAACTTGCACAAGTGATTGAACCTCCTTGTGCACCAGGTTCCCCATACGTAAAATGGGGAGGATAACAGTGCCCACAGTGTTGAGCAGTGTGTTCACACATGTGAAGGGCTTACAAAGTGCTTGTCACAAATAAGCACTCAGGGACGCCTGGGTGGCTCAGTTGGTTAAGCGACTGCCTTCAGCTCAGGTCATGATTCCGGAGACCCGGGATCGAGTCCCACATCGGGCTCCCTGCTCGGCGGGGGGCCTGCTTCTCCCTCTCTCACTCCCCCTGCTTGTGTCCCCTCTCTCGCTGTGTTTCTCGCTGTCAAATAAATTAAAAAATTAAAAAAAAAAAACCCAAAACAAAACAAATAAGCACTCAACAAGTTTTCATTTATTTTTCATTATTAATCATTATTCCATTCATCTGAATTCTTTTAAATTTTTGTTCATTTTTGAAATATTTCTTTATTTTTAAATTTTTTAAAATTTTAAATTCATTTGAATTCTTAAAATTCATCTTTCAGGGGCGCCTGGGTGGCTCAGTTGTTTAAGCGACTGCCTTCGTTCGGCTCAGGTCATGACCCCGGAGACCCAGGATTGAGTCCCACATCGGGCTCCCTGCTCGATGGGAAGCCTGCTTCTCCCTCTCTCACTCCCCCTGCTTGTGTTCCCTCTCTGGCTGTGTTTCTCTCTGTCAAATAAATAAAATCTTAAAAAAATAAAATAAAATAATAAAAAATATTTTTAAATCTTTAAAAAAAAATTCATCTTTCATTGTCCTGCCCTGTGGATCTCATCTTTTATTTTCTTACCTTCATCAGTTACGTCTGTGTTCCGGGAGATCATTTGAATTCCATTTCCTGTATTCAGTAGACCTACTGTGTTGGCATGCATTGCTTCCATGCGGTTTTAATTCAAGAGCCACTGCTGTAATCTCTTCGTCCTCCTTCCTTATCTCAGATTATTCCATTTGCAGGATTGTTGTTTCTAAGTTCATGGTGTACTTTTCTTTTTGAAGCCAACTGGAATATCAATCAGGTACTGCCTCCCTTCCTATCTTTTCTTCTGTTCCTTGCAATAGGTCTTTTTTCTAAGGTAGGTAACTTCTCTAAATCTTAGAAATGATAGATCATGCTCTCAGCAACCACAGAATATTTCTTATTTATCCTCATGGAGCATCCTGGTTTGCCCAGAGTGAGGGGTTTTCCAGGACATGGGGCTCGCAGTGATAACTGGAAAGTCGCAGACAAACTGGCCAAGTGAGTCACCCAACCTCCAGTTGCAGAGAGCACCAAGAAGCTCTGTTGTATTGTACAGACATTCCCCCAAATCTATTTTATTTATTAATTTTTTACTTACTTAAGATTTTTTTTTTAAGTAATCTCTATACCCACTTTGGGGTTTGAATTCACAATCCTGAGATCCTAAGCATGCAAAATTCTCTCAGCAATAAAAGAAAACAACTTCCTTCAACCCTAAACCTCTAGCAGCGCCCCCTTCCATTCTTTACTTAAGGAGTGGACCACCCTCAGTATGGCCACTCTCCTCCCATTCACTCCTCAAACCACGGAGATATGGCTTCCATGTTTTAACCATAGGCTGAGCCTTCTCTTACCAAGGTTACCATGATGTCCTCATGACTAAAAGCCATTGAATGCTTCCTATTCCTTATTGGACATGGCTTCTCTACACATTCTTCCCTGCTGACTACTACCCTCTCAAAGCTCTTTCCACTCAGCCTCCATGACCCCAGACTCCTAGTTTCTCCCTGCTCTCTCACTATGCCTCCATTTCTGATACAAGCTCCCCTTTCCCAATTGTCACCGTTCCACAAGCTCTGTTTTAGAGCTTTCTCTTCTCACTACACACCCAGTGACCTCATCTTCAAATATGACCAAACCTGATGACTTCGAGATCTCTATCTCCAGCCCAGAATGCTCACTGGGCTCAACCTGAATATCCGGTTCCTCACAACTTTCCATTAGGCTTCTCCATAGACACTTCCATCTCAAATCCCAAAGTGAACTCATCCTCTGCCCCAG
>PITA01010904.1:42323-57924 GCA_004023965.1 Spilogale gracilis | reverse complement strand
CTTGGCCAAAAGAATCACCATCAGGGGCGCCTGGGTGGCTCAGTTGGTTAAGCGACTGCCTTCGGCTCAGGTCATGATCCTGGAGACGGGGGATCGAGTCCCACATCGGGCTCCCCGCTCGGCAGGAGGCCTGCTTCTCCCTCTCTCGCTCCCCCTGCTTGTGTTCCCTCTCTAGCTGTGTTTCTCTCTACCAAATAAATAAATAAAATCTTTTTAAAAAAATAATAAATAATGTTAAAAAAAAAAAAAAGAATCACCATCAATCAATTGCTTGGGTGAGAAAGTCTTCTTTCTGACCCCTTCCCTCTCCTTCACTACCCATATTTAACCAACTGTCAAGTCCTGTGAGTTCTACCTGCTCTACTTTACCATCCCTCTGTCTCTTGGCTGTCTCCAGCCAACCCATTCTCTGGATTGCACAGAGTCATCTCTCCAGTAAATATATGTGATGTTGTTATGTTTACAGGGCCTTCTATGACCTGGTTCCTACAGAATTATCTAGCCTTTTTTTCCCAACACTCCCCTAGCTGGCTCACTCCCATTACTTTTTTTTTTTTTAATTTTATTTATTTATCTGATAGAGAGAAACACAGCCAGAGAGGGAACACAAGCAGGGGGAGTGAGAGAGGGAGAAGCAGGCTTCCTGCTGAGCAGGGAGCCCGATGAGGGGCTCCATCCCGGGTCTCCGGGATCATGACCTGAGCCGAAGGCAGTCACTTAACCAACTGAGCCACCCAGGCGCCCCATCACTCCCATTACTTTTTGTGGTGTTTTCTTAGATCCCATTTCCTCATTTTCCATCTGGGAAAGCCTTCCCAGATGCCTCTGAACCAGGTCAGGTATAATCATGTGTTTCCTGAACATCTCTATAACAGCATTTATCACATCCCTCGAAACAGCATGAAAGACTCGAAGCCTCTGAAGACAAGAATTGTCTTGTTCACTGATACATCTCTAGCACCTGGAACAGTGAATGGTAAGGACTCACTAAGTCTGTTGAATACATTAACAAACAGAAGTTCCTAATTATAAAACTCTTATCTGCTTACTATATTAGGCTCCCAAAGTTCTCTACTTGCCTTTGTGTTAGTCTAGTCCCTACACCTGAAAAAAGTTATCATGCATCCAAAGAAAAACACAGCTACTTCAGTGGAGTGTTCTCTCAAAATAGCTAGAAGCATCATGATAAGGTAGAAAGAGACCCACTCCTGAGCTAGGAGACCAGGGTGCCAGTCAGCTTTGCTACTGTTGGTGGTCTTATGGGTGACCCATTTTACTATTCCTGGTCCTTAATTTCTCCATCTGCAAAATAAAATGACTAATTTAGATCAGTGATTTTCAAAGTGTGCTCCATAGGGGAAGAGACTTAAATCGGAGGGTCCAGAGGCCCCTGTGACTCACCAAGGCCCAAACCACTCTGCTTTAATCTGTATTATGTGTTAGGAGTTTTGGTAAGGTTTTACTTAGGGGATAAAAAAGGATCCATAGCCAAAGCTAGGTTGAAAACAATTGTACCAGATGACTGCTGAATTCTGTGTAGGCTTTACATGCTGACATTTAAAACAGTTGAAAGCCATGGGTGTCAGTTTCTAAAAGCATGTGAAGATTCTGTGGAAGTTTGCAGAGAGGGTGGGCTGGGCCTTCCATCCACTGTCAAGAAATCACTGGTCTTCATGCAACTCTATCCCATTATGTACATCTAGGAGGACACAGAGACATTTCTGAATCCACAAAAAGGAGTTATATAAAGGTCTATATCCCTCAATTCCCTGATATTAACAAGGAAGCTCAGGCAGAAGGCAGAGGCCTAATTGGTTTAAGTCCCACTTCAAGTGGCTCATCACCCCACGTCTGGCGACTCAGAGACTGATCCAGCCTCACACCTGAGAATGCATTGTCCTGGGGCCTTGCATAGACAGGGGCCTTCCTTTTGTGTGGGAAGTACTCAGTAATGTGTGCCACTGGCTGTTTTCAGACCTGGGCGTCCCCTAATATGCCACTTGTTTGCCCTGGGTCTCAGTGGGAGACAACCTACTGTTTGGTTTACCAGCATCAATGCCACACCCACCCTTTTCTTAAAAACTGTTTTTTCCATAGTCCCATTCTTTTAATCATGTAGTTTTTTGGGTTTTGGGGGTTTTTTTCGATTTTATTTTTAAGTATTCTCTACACCCAACATGGGGCTCCAACTTACAACCCTGAGGTCAAGAGTCATGTGCTTTGCTGACAGAGCCAGCCGGGGGCCCCACTAGTCATATATTTCTACAGGGAGTGCCATATTCTCAGGTGACCTGGTCTCCTGCTTAATTCAAGGGGGAAGAACAGAGGTCAGCTCTACTAAGAAACCTTCCTCCTTCCTTGGGATTCTTAAGCTTACAAATCAAGTGCATTTCTTTATGGTGGTAGGGAGCTGTAAGATGTGAGGTGTGGAAGCTTCCAGTGATCATCTGATTTGCATGGAGAAAAAAGTGAAGTCAGCAGGCAGAGAAGAGAAAGACAGTGCTGGTTGTGTGGAGCGTCTTACCTGCTCTTCAGGGGGAGCTCAGCTGTTCAAGGTGCCCTTGGATCCCATGAGCCAACAGATCTTTCTTTCTACCTAAATTAATTCAAATTGCCTTTTAGTCCCTTATAACTGAACTGACCCCAACTCTACATTGAGTCACTCAAATGGTAGGGGTCTCTTTCCTCACTTGCAGAACCTGCTTGAAAGATTTTTGGCAAGGACTAAGGAGATATGTAACTTTGTTAAAACTGTGCTAAGCTGTCTGTTGAGTAATAAACCGTCCCAAACTTGGTGGCTTAAATCAACAACATCAAAAAAAACCAAAAAACAAACAAACAAAAAGACACAAAAAAGCAAAAAAACTGTGCTTAAGCTGTGACTATGTAAGGAGTGACTATGAACTGTCTGACGATGAATATGATGGCAGCTACCCAGGTGGACTTAGCACAAATGACCCTTACTGCTAGAAAGACAAATGTCTTGTTGACCAGAAGGCAGGAACTCAGTGGTGGGTACCCACTGCTTGTCTGTCCAGTTGCCCTCCCCTCCCAACTCACACACCCTACTTCTAGGAATCACTCCACCTCCATTCCACCCATGTAGTTTCCATGGGAACTGCCTTATTCTTTCAAAATTCCATCCCTAGCCAAGTTGAATGATGGGCCTCAGGATAAACAGCAGACCCAATCAAAGCTAATGATTCCCTTTCCGGGGACTCTTTTTTCAAACTGTGGTAAAATATACATAATGTAAAATCTACGACTTTTTTAAAGACTTTATTTTATTTAAGAGAGAGAGTAGGGGAAGGGGCAGAGGGAGAGGGAGATAGAGAATCTCAAGCAGACTATCTGCTGAGTGTGGAGCCCAATGTGGGGCTTGACCCCAGGACCCAAAGATCATGACCTGAGCCAAAAAATAAGAGTTAGATGCTTAACTGACTGAGCCATCAAGGCGCCCCTAAAATCTATGATCTTAAACCATTTTCAAGCATATAGTTCAGTAGTGTTGAGTATTTCACACTGTTGTACAACTACTCTCTAAAACTTTTTCGTCTTGCAAACTTGAAACTCTATACCCATTAAACAGCTCCCCATTTCCTCCATACTCCAGGCCTTGGCAAGCACCATTCAACTTTCTATCTCTATGAATTTGACTACTTTAGATCCCTCATATAAGTGGAATCATACACTATTTGTCGTTTTTGTGACGGGCTTCTTTTATTTAGCATAATATCCTCAAGGTTCATCCATGTTGGGCCACATGTCGGAAATTTCCTTCCTTCTTAAGGCTGAATGATATTCCATTGTATATATATATACCACATTTTGTTCATCCATTTATCTAGCCATGGACAGTTAAAGGTTATTTCCATTTTTTTGGCTACTGTGAATAATGCTGCAATGAACATGGGTGTACAAAAATCTTGTCAAGACCTTGCTTTCAGTTCTTTTGGGTACACACCCAGAAGTGGAACTGCTGGGTCGTTCGGTAATTTTTGATTCTATTTTTGATTTCTTGAGGAACCACCACACTATTTTCCGTAGCAGCTGTACCCTTTTGCATTCCCACCACCATTGCACAAGGGTTTCAGTTTCTCCACACCTCATCCATATCTGTTATTTCCTGTTTTGTTTGTTTTTTTTTTTTAAAGATTTTATTTATTTATTTGACAGAGAGAGAGATCACAAGTACGCAGAGAGGCAGGCAGAGAGAGGAGGAAGCAGGCTCCCTGCTGAGCAGAGAGCCCGATCCCCAGGACTCTGGGATCATGACCTGAGCGGAAGGCAGAGGCTTTAACCCACTGAGCCACCCAGGCGCCCTATTTCCTGGATTTTGACAGGAGTCATCCTAATGGGTTAAGATATCCTGGCACTTCTGAACTTTAGAGAAAGAATCAGCACAATCCCTGAGGGGTAAAGCTTAGATGCTACCGGCAGCCTTGTCTCCCACCATGTAGAAAGAGCCTGTTTGCAATGTGAGGCGAGAGAGGTGTTTCCACAGCATCAGATCAGGTAGTACTGGTGGTCCCTGGGGCTTTTCAGTCCTTGAATCTGATGAGATACCTGAGTAACCCTAACACAAATTCACCTTTTTGCTTCAGTTAGAGTTTGGCTTATTTCTTTTTTTTAAAGTAGGCTCTATGCTGACACCCCAATGTGGGGCTTGATCTCACGACCCTGAGAGCAAGAACTGAGCTGAGATCAAGAGTCAGATGCTTAACCAACGGAGCCACCCAGGCGCCCCAGAGTTTAGCTTATTTCTTTTTGGGCCTTCAAGGATATATAGTAGTTCACTAAGTAAAAAGACCATGAGTCTTAACTAAAATAAACATGTTGGTAAAAGGGTTGGTTCTTTGGGAATCTTTTTTGTTTTTTCTTGATTCCTTCTTACAGGTAGTTGGGATGTAAATAATTTGTACATTTAGAAAGCCTTAAACGAATGCACTTAATAAAGTAGCGTAACGGTTAGAGCATGGGTTTGGAGTCAGCCCAAACTGGCTTCAAATCCTAGCTCAACAAATATTTAGTGAGTGCCTTGCAAGCCACAGGCCCCTAGCAGGTGCCAAGGACGCAGTTACTAATGGACAAAACCCCCTGCCCTCACAGAGCTTGCTTTCTAGTACTCAGAAAATATCTGTGTGTCAACTACGTGCCAGTCACCAGTAAGCACTCGGAATATATATGCCTGTTTATAGTGGGGATAATCAGTTACCTTGTCCATTGGTTTAAAGGAATCATTATAAGGGATGCATGTGCTTAACACACAAGCCTGCCTGACACATGGCAAGCACTCAGTGAGAAGCAGCCATGTTCATGTTTAGACACAGAGTCATGCCTTGTGGGAACTAGCCTCAGTATCTGTCGGGTGACCCATGTATGCCCTACATTTGTCTCAAAATAGCCCTAACATCCTTTTTTTTTTTTTTTTAAGATTTTATTTATTTGACAGAAAGAGACAATAGCGAGAGAGGCAACACAGGCAGAAGAAGTGGGAGAAGGAGAAGCAGGCCTCCTGCTGGGCAGGGAGCCTGATGCAGAGCAGGACCCTGGGATCATGACCTGAGCCGAAGGCAGATGCTTAATGACTAAGCCACCCAGGTGCCCCCAAATTGGACTAACATCTTGACAGAATTTCCTCTCCAACGGGAGCCAGAGATAGTTATAGATGATATGTGGTTTAGCAGAATAATGAGGCAAAACAATATGGTGGGTGAAAACACAGACTTTAGAGCCACCCAGTTTCAAACCCCAGCTTGCGCTCAGGAAAACCACTTAACTCTTCCAGTTTCCTTAACTTAAAAATAGGGCTACTAACAACCATGATGATATTACCTCACAGAGCTGTCGTGAGGGCTAAATGAGTTATTTTACATAAAGTACTTAAAACCTGTCTGGCACATACTGCTATGTAAGTACCTCCTAGTGTTACTTATAAGTGGCTGTGGAGGGGCACCTGGCTGGACTTGCCCTTGGGGTTGTGAGTTCAAGCCTCACATTGGCCAGAGATTACTTAAAAACAAAAACAAAAGCAAAAAACTACTATGGGAACACATAGGAAGGAGACACTAAGCTTCCTTAGAGGTGCCAATGAAGCTTTGTCTAGGGAGAGGACATTAGATTTGGGCCTTCAAGGATATATAGTAGTTCACTAAGTAAAAAGTAGCAGAAAACATTCCAGGTGAAGAAAACAGTTTAAGCAAATGAGCTAAGCCATGGAGAAATTACGTGCATTAAAAAACAGGGGGGAGGGGATGCCTGGGTGGCTCAGTTGTTAAGTGTCTGCCTTCGGCTCGGGTCATGATCCTGGAGCCTGAATCGAGTCCTGAATCTGGCTCCCTGCTCTACGGAGGTCTGCTTTTCCCTCTCTCACTCCCCCTGCTTGTGTTCCCTCTCTAGCTGTGTTTCTCTCTGTCAAAGAAATAAAATCTTTAAAAACAACAACAACAACAACAACAACAACAACAACAGGGACCCTGGCTGGTTCATTCAGTGGAGCATTCAACGCTTGATCTCAAAGTCGTGAGTTCCAGCTCCACATTGGGTATAGAGTGTACTTTAAAAAAATTTTTTTAATTAAAAAGAAATAACAACATCTAATAGGTAGTAGCTAATGCACAAGGCGCTGTTTTGGCCATTAGCATTGTGGACCACCAGAGTAATCAGTTTTAAGTCAGAGCTTGACCGGATAACTTCTGGGAACTGACACTACACCATACACCAACACTTCAGGGGCACTGACAATTTTTCCAAACAAAGCAAATAAATCCAATTTATACCCACCATTTACTGGGCACCACATTGCCAGTAAATGACAACAACTATGCTGTTTCTAAAAGGACCTCATTTAATCCTTACGATGTCCCCTGGAATGGAGGCAATAACTCCATTTTATATATAAGGAAACTTGAGCTGCTTAAGCAATTTTCCCAAGGTCACAGAGCCAATATACTAGATAGGAAAGTGTTCAGCTCCAAGTACAAATAGTAGTTTTGTGTTTTTTTGGTTTTTTGTTTTTTTCACATAAACAGAAGTCTGCAGGTAGGTAGTTACAGCCCTTAGTTCAGTTATTCCAAAATGCCACCAAAATACTTATCATTCTTCCCCACCATCTTCAGAGCGTTAGCCATTTGGCCCCATGGCTCCTGCAGTCTCATGTTTCTTATGACACTTTTAAAAACCCATCTTTAAAAGTCTCAGCAGCCAAGCTTTTGCCCAGCTTTACTTTTTGAAGTATTTCAGCAGTCTGCTCATACAGTTCATTGATTTCACAGATGGGGAAATAGATTTGCCCCTAGCAAGGTATCAAGGTTACACCAGCCTGGAGTCAGTGCTCTTTCCATGATACAAGTATTTAGTGGAGACTGCGAGTTGCCCACCAGTATCTGTTCTCCCATTTTTTTCTTGGCACGTGGCTTGACTACATTTCCCAGCCTCCTTTGCAGGTAGGTGTGGAAAGCCATGTGACTAATTTCTTGCCAATGGAAAGTGCAAGGTAGGTGTGCCACTGCAGGTCCACGCCTTAATGCCCTGGGGGTCTCCTCTGTGCTCTGTTTCCCTTTCCCACTGGCCAGAACCAGTGATGACCCCAGCTTCACTCATGCAGGTGATAAAATGGCAATGCCCACCCAGACAATGGAAAAGCACCATGAAACAAGGGACCCGTTCGTATCCCTGAATGACTGCTTGGAGCACAGCTGCCCCAATGACCTGGACTGCTCACTTCAGAAGTGTTAAGTCCCACTCAGAGTTATGTGAGAAACAAACTTCTTTGTTTCTTAAGCCACTGTATTGTTGAGCTTCTTTGTTACAGCAGCTTAGCCTTTTACCCTAATATAACCTTGCCGCTTCCTTTGTACATATTCAGAAGAACTTTACAAGTAACCAGTTAGTCATCTTTTCAGAAAATAGCCCTACCTGCCCAAGCACGTAATAAATACTGAAATTCATTCCTGTGGCTACTATCTCAAGATTTTCTTCATCCTAGTTAAGGTTACTTAATGATTAAAATAGTTCATTTACGTAGAGACCTACTTAGCTTTTATGCTTTCATGTACTTATTTCAACAAATACTTGACTTTCTAGATGCTGGGGATATACAGATAGGTTACTGCATTCATAAAAGCTTGCTTTCTAGTGTTTTTTTTGTTGGTGGTGTTTTTAATGTCATGGTTTTTTTGTTTTTTGTTTTTAATATTTTATTTATTTATTTGACAGAGAGAGAGATCACAAGTAGGCAGAGAGGCAGGCAGAGAGAGAGGAGAAAGCAGGCTCCCCACTGAGCAGAGAGCCTGATGTGGGCCTCGATCCCAGGACCCTGAGATCATGACCTGAGCCGAAGGCAGAGGCTTTAACCTACTGAGCCACCCAGGCGCCCTAATGTCATGTTTTAAGCAGAAAAACCTCTTTGTAGAAACTGAGGCTAAGAATAAGTTACTGAGGGTTACAAAGGATCAAACCATGTACCTAGACTATAGATGACTGTTTTCCTGCTTAGTCCTAAAAATCAAGCAGTATTTTAAAGACTAAGAATCCAGCTCTCGGGGCGCCTGGGTGGCTCAATTGGTTAAGTGACTGCCTTCGGCTCAGGTCATGATCCTGGAGACCCGGGATGGAGTCCCACATCGGGTTCCCTGCTTGGTGGGAAGCCTGCTTCTCCCTCTCTCACTCCCCCTGCTTGTGTTCCCTCTTTGGCTATGTTTCTCTCTGTCAAATAAATAAAATCTTTAAAAAAAAAAAAAAAAAAAAAAGAATCCAGCTCTCTGGGGCGCCTGGGTGGCTCAGTTGTTAAGCATCTGCCTTTGGCTCAGGTCATGATCCCAGGGTCTGGGATCAAGCCCCACATCGGGCCACCTGCTCAGCGGGAAGCGTGCTTCTCCCTCTCTCACTCCCCTTGCTTATGTTTCCTCTCTCTATGTCTCTATCAAATAAATAAAATAAAATCTTAAAAAAAAATCCAGTTCTCCGATATTCAAAGTATTTCCTACCCACTTAAAAACAGCATTGCCTGAACTATAAGAAGTGTAGAGCCTAGTTAAGATTTTTACTTTCTTTGTCGACCTTATCTCAATAAACCTGGAGCAAAAAATTTTTTACTGAGAGGTAAATGGACCAAATAGCTTGCTGAGTGCTGGAATTAATTACCAAAGCCATTTGGAGAACACTGCTGTGGACTGGAGACTGAGCACCTGGAGCAAAGGGCTCGGCTAGTCTGGGTATTAGCGGAGGCCAGATGGTACAAAATGGCACTCCTCATCCTCCCTCCAGGCTGAACAGAGAGCCCAGAGCTGGTCTCCGTGGTCCTTTTCAGCTCTCAAAGGAGATCTGAAATGAGATATTGAGTAGTGATAACAGAGGGAAAGCAGAGATTTGTCTTGGCTTTGCCACAACCTGCTCTATGGCTATGGAACACCATGTTTGGGGCCTCATTTTCCCCATCTGTACAAGAAGGTGCTAAGGATACTTTCATCTTTACATTTAGGACAATCACTAGGAAGAAGTACTTTCCTCCCTTACACTCAACAGCAAGGTCATTCAGAAGGCAGCAAGCAGAGAAGGGGAAATCAACCTAAGTGCAGGACCTCAGACCAGGTGCCAGGCTGATATCTAGTGAGTTCCCTAGGCTCCCTGCTGATGGTGAAGGAATTCCATCTTACTGAATTTATAGTTTCTGAGAATAGGGCCAGTGGGTACAACCACAATGCCTTAAATTTCGTAGGTACTTCACAAATATTAGGCACTTGGATCTCTTTCTTTCAGGAAATTCCTAATTTCCAATTGCCATAGAGGTGGCAGTGAATTCAATGAAAAGTCACTGCTCCAGGTATTTCAGGTGAAAGGATTAGAGGCTTTGGGAGGTAGGATTATTAAAACTAGTTTTTCCTGCTTCTCCACTTTTTTTTAAAGCTTTAAAATACATTTAGTGACTTGAGTGAAGAGCAGTTCAAAGACAAGTCTCCTCCTAAAATTACAGCCAGCTTAATAGCGCCTGACTTCTTGCCGGCTGCTCTGTAGCTGTGCTCCCATGCTGAGTCTCTCTGCCCACTGGTTAATGGAAGAGAAACAGCCTCTCCCTCCCAGGACTATGTGAGAAGAGACAGTATATGGAGCACTTGGTCCCGTGGACTCACAGTTCAGAATCCAGGGGGAAGATGTGACCTTCTGCTCTGTTAGCTGCGGAAGCAGTTAATATAAAACCGATTGGGAATACCATGTTGTCTCATATAAAGAACAACATGGGGTGGATACAAAGATGATTTCTTCTTTGACTTAGAAAAATTTATTCTTGAAATCCAAAGCTGTTAAAAATAGGTAAAGGAGTCCAGGATATGGACAGAGTAGGGAAGGAAGGAGGAGAAACCACTGAAGTGATGTTGAGAACCTCAGCTTTCCAGGTCACATGGTACCATATCTGCAGACCTGGCTTCAAGACCCGGCCCTTGCATCATGCTGTGCCACATCATGTGCCTTCTCCCAACACATGCACACACTCCCACACACCAAGGGGGTGGGGGGCAGGGCCTCGGATTACTTTCTCTTACAGCAAGTGTGATTTCTTTGCTGCCTTATTACAGTTATAATTCGGTCATTATTTAATCAGTGTGGACTTTCTGGATCACCACTGTATCCTCTGAGTCTAGCAAAGCACCAAGCACATGGTAAGTCCTGAGGTATGTGCTGGCTGAATGAATGGGCTGGCCATAGCTTAAGAATTGGTCAGAGACTGGTTTTGGCCTAAGCCCTAACATCTGAATGAAGTTTAGTATATGAGGTAAGCAAACCCTGATGGAGTTAACTGGGGAATCTAGGGTAAATGGTTAAGGCCCAAAACAAGAAACCTGACAGAGGTGGCAGGAGAAATCCATGTACATCCAGATGTGCTAACAGGTAAGGTGACAGATGAAGATAGCATGTGCTAAATGCTATCTCGTGGGTAAGTGGGGGGAAGAATATATATTGCCATTTGTTCATTTTTGCATTAAAGAACTCTTGAGAGGGGCAACTGGGTGGCTCAGTCGTTAAGCATCTGCTTTAGCCTCAGGCCATGATCCCAGAGTCCCTGGATCAGGCTCCCGGCTCAGCATCAGGCTCCCCGCTCAGGGGGAAGCCTCCTTCTCCCTCCCTCACGCCCCCTGCTTATATTCCCTCTCTCGCTCTCTGTCAAATAAATAAATAAAATCTTTTAAACAAATAAATAAAAATAAAAAACTCTTGAGAGAGATACTAAAATACTAATAGGTATTTGGGGAGAAGGGCATAGAGATGGGAGCGAGATTTCTCAAAGAATCCTTTTTTTTTTTTTTAAAGATTTTATTTAGAGGCACCCAGGTGGCTCAGTTGGTTGGGCATCTGCCTTCCGATCAGGTTATGACTCTCAGGATCCTGGGATGGAGCCCCACGTCAGGCTTCCTGTGGGTAGGGAGTCTGCTTCTTCCTCTGCGCCCTGTTCCCATAAGCTCCTGCTTATGCTCTCTCAAATACAAAACATTTTTTTAAAAGATTTTATTTATTTATTTGACAGAGAGAAATACAGCCAGAGAGGAAACACAAGCAAGGGGAGTGAGAGAGGGAGAAGCAGGCTTCCCGCCGAGCAGGGAGCCCGATGTGGGGCTCGATCCTGGATCTCCGGGATCATGACCCGAACTGAAGGCAGTCACTTAACCAACCGAGCCACCCAGGTGCCCCCATTTTTTTAAAATAAAGATTTTGGGGTGCCTGGGTGGTTCAGTTGTTGAGCAGCTGCCTTGGGCTCACGGCAAGATCCCAAGGTCCTGGGATGGAGCCTCATATCAGCTCCCTGCTCAGCAGGAAGCCTGCTTCTCCCCCTCCCACTCCCCCTGCTTGTGTTCCCTCTCTTGCTGTGTCTCTCTCTGTCAAATAAATAAATAAAACCTTTTAAAGAGATAAAAAATGATAAGTAAAAAAATAAAGGTTTTATTTATTTTAGAGAATGAGAGAGCCACCCAGTGCCCCTCGATGAATGTCTTTTGATATTATTTTGATATTTGAATTTTGAACTATTTGAACAAATTTAGTGAAAAAAATAAGACTTAAAAAATGTTAGAAGAGAAAAGAAAAAAAAAAAGGTCAGGCTATGGAATTCAGCACTGTTTTAAAAAAGGTCAGCCAGGATTTATAGTTCTTTACCCTCTCCTCCTACACACAGCTAACCAAGAACTGCTTTTTAAGGTCCAGCAGGAATGCTCCTCCTTCCATGATCCTCTCTCCTTCTCTCCCCTCCCTTCCAAAGTACAATTCTACACACCTCTTATGGCCTTCAGATACTCTCTTCCCTAGACTGGATGTTTGCACAGTATGAACAAAGCTCCCTGAAAACAAGAACGACATCTCCTTTTATCTCCATTTTCCCTCTAGCCTCTCATCTAGTAGATTCTGAACAAATAAAGCATTACTTGAGTGAGGCTATAGCTTAATGGATACATCCTGTTTGCCGTGATGAAAAATTTTGGAACTAGAGGTGATAATTGCATAGCACTATGTAATTAATGCTGCTGAACTATAAATACAAAAATGCTTAATTTTATGCTAAATACATACATATACTCAACATGGTTGGAAATCACACAATTCTAAAAACCCTCTATGTTTTCCAGGAATATAGTAAGCACTCAATAAACATTTGCTAAATAATGACTAGACAGTATGATCATAGAAGAATATCAAGTTTGAGAAAAAGCTATCATGTTTTTGTTTTGTGTGGTTTTGTTTTTGTTTTTGTTTTTTTTAAGTAGGCTCCAAACCCACTGTGGAGCCCAATGCAGGACTTGAACTCATGAACCTGAGATTAAGACCTGAGCTGAGATCAAGAGTAGGATGCTTGGGGCGCCTGGGTGGCTCAGTTGGCTAAGCAACTGCCTTCGGCTCAGGTCATGATCCTGGAGACCCAGGATCGAGCCCCACATCGGGCTCCCTGCTCGGCGGAAGGCCTGCTTCTCCCTCGCTCACTCCCCCTGCTGTGTTCCCTCTCTGGCTGTGTTTCTCTCTGTCAAATAAATAAATAAAATCTTTAAAAAAAAAAAGAGTAGGATGCTTAACCAACTGAGCACCCAGGTGCCCCTATGATATCATGTATGTTGATTACAGAGCCTACTGTGTATAAACTAGGTATGGACTATATATATTTTTTTAAGGACTAAAGAGACTCTGGAAACTTTTTCTTTATTTAACTTTTAATAAAAACATAGACTCATAACTCAACAGAAAGACAGCAGCGATAGTAATCATCACACAGGAGGAGCTCAACAAATGTCAAAGTCTTTAGTTTTCAAGCCACATCATGACCACCTCCTTCTCTCCTTCTCAGTGGAATTCCAAGAACTGGCTGAGTTCACTTAATCATCTCACTGGGGCTGGGCTTTTCCTGCCATTCACCCAAGTCCAGAACTCCTGATTTGTGGCTCACAATACTTCAGTTATCTTTATAAAAGTATCTGGAAATTAGATATCTTTAGCCAGAGTCAGGGACATAAAACTTCTTTTTTAAGGGACATAGGAAATTCAGGTATCCAATACAAAAAGATCCTCAAGTATTAAAAAGTGCAATGTGTGTTTCTTTCAAAAATAGAACCTTTAAGGTTGAAAGAAAAAAATTCCTTCCCCAAATCATCATTACCAGCCACATCAGCTAAACAAGGAGCTAACAAGACCTTCTGTTTCCATGACAAAGAACACAAGACTTTAAAACTACACCACTGAAGAAAGAAAATGGTAGGGGTTTTCTGCATAGCACTCCTCAGTCCAGACAGGGACACAGAAACAACCCTCCCTTCTGAACTGGGTCCCTACCTGTGCAAAGGCTACTGGACATTTCTCTTTAAACATCAGATTTCAGCTCTTTCTCATTCTGCCCTGGGGATCCTTTCTCTTTAAGCTCTTTGTCACGGTCTGGAGAAACCCTTTGACACTCTATGGTAGCGACAGCATCCAAGTCAGATCTTCTCTTCTTCAGTTGGTGCAAGTGGGATTTGGATTTTATATGTGCTAAGACAAAACAATACAAAAACAACTCATTAGAACTTTCTAGAATCAATCCTAAAAGCACACAAAATTAACTATACAATCTTTTTCTTTAATAATAACAGCCATCTTGCAGGACAGTATTATTCAACTCATTTTCTACAAGAGGAAACTGAATTTCACCAAAGACTTAGATTTTGTCCAAGGACACACAGCAGGTAAGTTCTTCAGCCCACCTATAGTCTAAAAGGAGACCAGATTTTCCAGAATCAGGACTCTAGACTCAATTTTCCAGAATGGGGCTTCTTTTGTTACAGATAGATTACCTTTCAACTCATTCAGCTAAAAAGTCACAAATCCAAATCCTTGTCTGTATTGCAGGACAGATGCTTTGTCCCACATCAGACCTAGAGCTGTCCTTGCACTTCTTCCCAGCTCACACAGGTTATCCCTGCTGATCTGACATCCCTCTGCCTGGGTTCGACAAGCCGTCTGAATGACTAACCTATAAGGTTCATGTTCTCTAAGCACACAACGCTCCAGGGAGATAACAGCAAGCATTCTTCTCTGTCGATCCTTTTTGAGGGTCCATAGAAGCAGTAAAGCTGAAAGGTCATTGATGCCTGATACCAATTTCTGACCTCTCATCACAAAAAACTGTTCCCACCCTCTGACTAACTCATACTAGCTTCTTTTTACTTATTCCTTTTCAAGGAAATTTTTTTTGGAAGCCTCTGAAGAGACAGACAACTAGATTAAATGATCTTTGATATCTATTAAAAACATCACTTTAAGGATGTTTAAAGCAAAAAACAAGTAAGGAAGGAGTTAGAAGTCAAAGAAAAGTTTGCTTGGGGGAAAAAAGTCGCTTTATTCTCCAGCTAGAGCCTAAGGCAACAAAGGGCTTCTGGCTGTGGCTCTCCATGGCAGCAGGAGATGGGGGCAAGAGCTTGACAGATGGCACTACAGAAGCGCTCACACAAGCTAAGCTTACAAAGGCTCACAAATGTTGTTTCTTTAAGGCTATCCCTGAAGGACATTCGACAAATCGAACCACTAAGTTTCCTTTAGAAAAAACAATCAGACACTCTCTTTCTTTTCCCCTTTCATCATTATAAACCAACGACAATCGAGGCTTCTTCTGCTGCTTGGGCAAATCACAGCCATCCCCAATCTCTGACAATGGAGTTCATTTTGCCAGCGTTACCAGTTAACAGAACTAATCATTCTGTTGGTTGGTATGGGGAGAAAACTCTATTTCTAGGAGAATCCCATGCAAGGCAATACTCTGAATAGGATTCCAGACACCAGGTCCCTACAAGCCCTACTGCGTTCAAAAGGAGTAAGCCTTAAACAAACTCCCAAATGCAATGTAAACTTAAGACTTGGGAGGCCCTGACCCTTTTGTGGCTTTGACAAGAGGACTACAAGAATCTGACAGGGGAGTTCAGTGTGACTCTGTGGCGGAGGCAGATCCAGGCTCTAAAAGAGTAAAAGACAGCATGAGGTCAGGGCCCATGCTGCTTGGTCAGCAGTACCTTAAAGAAGACATCGCCCTTTGGCCACCTCTTCACAAGTCTGACAGCCTTGCTTTCACAGCTTCTTTTTTTTTTCTTTAAAGATG